>VONZ01001596.1:0-120760 GCA_012976165.1 Labeo catla | reverse complement strand
CCTGAAATACACAGTGTTTTAAAAATCTGTTCATATTTTAAATGTCATGTAGTGTATTACAACCTTTACTAGACTAAGACTGACAGTTCTACACATGACAGCTCAGATTTATAGTCAGAATTATAGAGTTAATGAGATTATAAATGCCTTAGTTCAATGACAATAACCATTGGGGATCTCTTTTTTCAGTGAATAAATCTGTAGGCTTTAAAAAAGTGTACTTGTTCTGGTCTTGGTGCCTCCTGCAGTGTTGGACTCAAACATCAGACCTGCATCGGTGAAAACCCCCATACTGTCCCTTCCACTTCCTGCCGTACAGCCGATATCATGCTTCTCTATGACATCCCAGATCTAGAGGTGCCAGTTAAGTATGTTTTCAGCCAAAAATGTCATGTTGCGCTGAAGTCTAAAGAAAATCCTTCACCTGAGTCTGAGTGAGTCTGTTCTTGTTAAGGACATGCACAGCCTTGTCAACCACCACCAGACCAACTTTAGCTCCAGGATCTCCAGTTATCTGCAGCCTGACTTCATCTCCTGTCTCATGGATTCCCTCATCCTTCACCTTAAGCTGGAGCTTTAATTAAACAAAGACATGCTGTGTCAGAAAAACAGACCTAGTTTCTTGGCACATCAACTACTTCTTGTGATGGTTGACCCACCTTTCCCATGCACGTGTCCTTCACATCGACCCAGACTGAATCAGACACCACCTCAGATGAGCCCACGTGGTAATAAGCCACAATGCGGAAGGACGGCACCATGTCTTTGGTCACAGTCACAGGCAGAGTCATTAGATCTTGTCGTCTCCTCTTAAACCTGTGTACTTGAACAATCTGACCTTTACTCAAGATCTGAAAAAGAAGCAGATGAGTAAAAATAAACTTAAGCAACTCTGTATGGTTTCAAACACAAGCTGTGGTAGTAATCAAATATTGATGTAATTAATTGATACTTCTGTGGTGGAAATTAATAAAAAATAAATAATAATATAATTATATATTTATATTTTACAATTACATTTTATAATTTGCCAGGGTTGATATTGTCCCCACCACTTTTTTGAACGTCTCACGGCACGGTACTAATGCTGATAAAACATTTGTTTCTGTTAAATAAGATGTGATCTAGCGCTGGAAAGCTGTTTCTGTTTCTGAAATCATGCTGAACGTTCGTTGCGATATTATTAGTGACAGAACGTTCTTAATGCGGCTCGTGCTCAGTGTTCACACGCGAGCGCTTCAATCCATCGCAATGATGTTCTATTCATTCCGGTTAAAAAGCAAAACAAAATACACACAAACATGTCCCTCCTCTTGATACAGGATCACTGATTAACATATATAATAACATACAATAATAGAACTATCAGATTAAAAATATGTCAATGCATCAATGCATTACGCCACTGTTACCATGTATGTGTAATCTTGATCTTTGACTCCTGGACTTCGTCCAGTGTTCAGATTGACTATCATTTGATCACCGATCTGAAGCTCTGCAGCATCAATGCCAATGTGCAGGTAGTTTTTGGAGCCGCCTTTGGGAATGTAGGCCTGAGCCGTCATCTTCTTCACTGTCTGCTGTTTATCTTTTAATTGTGGATCTTTGGTCTTTGCCTTAAAAGAAAAAAAATAAATAAATAATATATATATATATATATATATATATATATATATATATTTGCTTGTTGCACATCTTGGCAGGTCTTACAGTGATCTGCAGTGTAGAAGATCCTTCCAGAGAGTTGACTACAACCTTCACAATGCCATTGTCTCTTGTTTGACCACTGATGGTTTCACTGCCCACCACTTCCACTTCCACATTTACAGCAGGCGTCTGGTCAGGATTTGTCACGAAGACCTTTTATAAAACCCACGCCAAATAAGAAATACAACGTAGGTGAGCTTTGTTAATATATTCTTGAAATGATTCCTTAGTTCCTAAAACCCTTTAGGTTCTCAACCATCTAGTCATTGTTTTATACCGAGACGTCGAAGGGCATTCCAGGTTTGAAGAATTGTGGTGTTTTTTTGAAGTGGATGGTGTACGGTGATGTCACAATCTGAATGCCTCTCCTTTCTGCTTCCACCATTTCACTGCCTGAAACACACACGATTAGCTACTCACAAACAATCATACACATGCACGTCAAAATGGAGTCATACAGTATATGTTGAGTCTTACCACTTAGTGTTAAAATACTGACTGAAACATAGATTGATCGTCCAACCAGCTGGTTAATGTTTGGAAAATTCGCAGTGATCATTTCACTGGTCAGTTTTGCAGTACCTGCTCCTTTCACGATCTATTCATGAATGAGAAAGACAGCAACATCAGTCTACAAGATGCAATAGAAAGTCATTCAACTATTTATTTAAATTGTTGTCTAGGTGAGGAGAAATGTATAGTGAACGATAGTGATGGGCGCTTTCAAAGCACTGCTTTGTGAATCTTCAAAATTTTTGTGAATCAGTTGTTCCGAAAAAAGTGGTTCAGAGCATGTGTCAAACTGCCAAAGTCACGTGATTTCAGTAAACGAGGCTTCATTATACTATAACTGTTTCAAAACATTTTGAAATTTCAACGGTTTGATGTTGGGGGGCAGTTTCTGCAAACCCATGAATCATGCAAGTTCATTGAGATCAAACCCCAGTGGCAATCCATTAAACCAGTGTCTATGGTTCTTACCTGATCGCGGATCAGTTTTATCAATTTTTAGACTTTGTGTGTGTGTGTGTGTGTGTGTGTGATTAGAAGGATGAAAAGTAGTTAACAGTCTCTTACTGGCCTCTATATAGAAGCTGTCCATAAACAAACAAAAAATTAATATAAAATGTTTGAATAAACCATGTATTATACATACACTTCATATTTAATGATATTTTATTATATTTATTGCATTGTATGTATTATACTTTGAATAAAACATTTGCAGTGGGTTTTTAAAAGCTGTTTTTATGCATGTTTTAGCCTGCGTTTTTGTTGCATTTACACACTTTCAACCAGAAGGTGTCACTAGTATGTGGTGTTTCAGGCACTTCAAAACAGTGAATCATTTTACGAAGCAGCTGATGCAGTTGATTTGAAGCTTCGGTCTGTTTCTTCCATCACTAGTGATCGAGAGGGGACATATCCATTGTTGCCAAGTCTGCGTTTTTTTTTCGATGGAATCAGCCTACTTTAATGGAGAACTCCACTTCCAGAACAACAATTCACAAATAATTTACTCACCCCCTTGTCATCCAAGATGTTCATGTCTTTCTGTCTTCAGTCGTGAAGAAATTATGTTTTTTGAGGAAAACATTTCAGGATTTTTCTCCATATAATGGACTGATATGGTGCCCCGATTTTGAACTTCCAAAATGTAGTTTAAATGCAGCTTCAAATGGCTCTAAATGATCCCAGTCGAGGAAGAAGGGTCTTATCTAGCGAAGCAATCTGTCATTTTTTTTCAGAAAATAAAAATGTTTATACTTTTTAAGCACAAAAGCTTGTGTAGCACAGGCTCTGGGATGCGCATTCACATACTATTGAATCACGTCGAAAGGTCATGTGGAACGTAGGTGGAACTACAGACCCAGTGTTTACAAAGCGAACTAAGGAAGTGCAAGTAAGTCAAATGCCGTTTACAAACAAGAAGGTACAACGATGTTGGATGATTCTGAAGTTGTAGGAGAAAATAAGATGGAGTTTTTCGACATACTCTAGCTTTTTGAGCCGGAGTACACAGACGATGAACTTGTGGTGATTCGAAGACGTGATTCATAGTAGTGATGGGAAGTTCAGATCATTTTACCGACTCTGACCTTTTGAGTCTCATTCAGCCAAAGTGAATGAATCTTTTTTCAAGTCATTTCATTCATTTTAGCAAACTCAGCATCACGTGACAGCCCTAAACCCGAAGACTCGAAACAGGTGAACTAATTCCAGTACAGAACCTAATAGGATGTTGTGCATGCGCGACTGAACAAATCACTCCCCGAGACGACTAGTTCTTCTGGAGTCACATTAAAGATTCTTTCAAAATGAGCAAATCGTTCAAGAATGACCAGTGGACGAGCATCCCAGAGCCTATGCTACATGAGCTTTTGTGCTTAAAAAGTATACAAATTAAAATTTTTAGAAAAACAATGACCGATCGTTTCGCTAGATAAGACCCTTCTTCCTCGGCAGGGATCTTTTAGAGCCCTTTGAAGCTGCATTTAAACTACATTTTGGAAGTTCAAATTCGGGGCACCAGTGAAGTCCATTATATGCAGAAAAATCCTGAAATGCTTTCCTCAAAACCATAATTTCTTTACGACTGAAGACAGAAAGACATGAACATCTTTGATGACAAGGGAGTGAGTAAATTATTTGTAAATTGTTCTGGACGTGGAGTTCTCCTTTAACGCTGTTGCCATGGGTTGAATTGACCTCAATAAAGTCATATTTAGCCCCTGAAATGGAATTTATCAGGGGAACCCAGAAAAGTATTTTATCCGCCAGAACTGATTGCGCCCAGCATGCATTGCACTATGAATAAATTATGCAGCTGAATTGCCTTAGTATTTTCTGTTATTTTTACCATCTGCTTTTAATTTTGCTGTTGTTTTTGTTGTGACTTCTTAGTAGCTTGTTTTGTGATGTTCAGAGTTTTATCAGAATATTTTGTTGATTGTTACCATTGTGAAGATTCATTTTTTTTATTTATTATTGTATATATTGTATTATTGTCATGACGCATTGCTCTGCAAGGCTAGGTAGTGAGCTAATGTGAGGAAACAAACTTCCTGTGTTAGATCTCTCTGTAATGTATGTGGTGTTGTACAGCAATGAGATCAATGATTTTTTTTTTTTAACAATGTATGCTAGAAATAATATATTGAGTGTGTGTGTGAGGTGCTGGCATGATCACTTGAATTTGTTCTGTATAGTACTTCATATGTTTTGTAAGTTTATAAGTACTGTAAATGCCCAAAATGACTTAAAGCAGAGGGTTTACTTTAAAGGAAATTTAACATATTAGGCAATAATATTTAAACAGGCAAGATGTTTAATATCTCTCACCTGTACTTTTTGCACAGATTTAGGAATACTTGATTTCTTCACACCATCCATCACACCAAACACCACAAAAGCATTTCCATCCACATTCTGTCCAAACAGGTACCTACAGAAGCATTTTAATTGATATTGTATATCTGACTTGAATAAAACCAATTAATTTAAATATTACAGCAGCACGTTTAGGTTACCTAAAACATGTTTACAAAGCTAATGTATTCTGAATGATGTATTACTGTATGCATTGAGCAACACTCTTGATCTTGCTTTGATGAAATTCATGCAAGTTCAATCAGCCTGTATTGTTTATTTTTATTTATTTATTTTTGGTAACACTTTATAATAAAGTTCAGTAGTAAGTCATTTATAAGTGATTAGTTAATTATGAAATAATCATTTACAAAACATTGACAAATGATTAATAAGTGATATGCTAACAATTTGTGTATGTTTTGTTAATTCATTTACAAGTCAATTACAAGTTCATGTACAAGTAATTAGTTAATGATGAACTAATCATTTACAAAACATGACTATGTGTTTATAAATGATTGATAAGTGATATGTTGAAAAGCACAAAAATGCAATTATTCTAAAACTATTTTTATTTTTTTTAAATAATAATAAATTATTTGCTGTCAAGTGAATAAATGTCTAAACCTTTTCTCTCATCGGCACAGACTTATGTTCTGTGTGGAGTGTGTGGGATCTAGTAATAATGTGAACCAGTTTTACCCTCCACTGAAGATCAAATCAGGTCTACAGCATAAATTGTAAATTGTTAGCATATTACTTAATCATTTGTGAACGTATAGTGATGTTTTGTACATTTTTAGTTCATCATTATCTAATCACTTGTAAATGATTTATAACTTCATCTACAAAGCATAGATAAAAATACTAACATATCACATATTAATCGTTTATGAATGCATAGTCATGTTTTGTAAATGATTAGTTAATTATTAACTAATTACTTGTAAATGAATTAACAAAACATACACAAATTGTTAGCATATCACTTAGTAACCTTTTATAAATGTTTTGTAAATGATTATTTCATCATTAATCTTGACTACGATCTGTATAATAAAAGCTCGCACTTGGATCTGTCATGCTTCATACGAGTCCCATTTACATTAGCTTGAATTTTTTTGATCTTTGAGATCCAATGTGTGATTTAAGTGTTCCCTTAATATGTTTTAGCATACTATATTAGCATATTCATAAATTAACCAAGATTAATAAATGCTTTACAAATGATTTGTTTGTTAGTGTCACGAATCTGGTCGGTGTCCCGCTGTCCACTCACCACCAGATGTCACTCTCACCCCATTATCACACTCTGACTGTTGTACTACACCCCGGACTACATTCCCCATCAGCCATTGCACCTCATCCGTGACCAATCAGCGGCGCTATAAAAGCCCCGGTCTTTCCCCTTGCAAACCAGGGAGTATTGTGAGTTGTTACTGTTGTGTTTCCATTATTAGTGTCCTAGTTTCCTTGTTTCCAGTTCTTTGTTCTCTCGCCTGGCTCCCCCGTTTTTCGACTGTTCGCCGCCTGCCTTTTCGGACTATCTATCGTTTTTGGATTATTCTCTTCGTCTTGCCTGTTATATACCTGTCTGCTCCTGTTTTTACCCTGCCTGTACGACCATGTCTTTGTCTCGTCCTAATAAAAGCTGGCAAGTGGATCCGCTCGCCTCTCGTCTCTCACTCCCGGTTACAGAATACTCCGTCACCACAGGATCCAGCAGCTTCACCCCCGGACATTCAGATATGGACACAGACAGAATTCTTTTAAGGATAAAACAAGGACCACGCACACTAGAACAACACATCCGTGAGTTTCTGGCCATTGTCAATTATTCCACCCTCCCGGACTGCACAATTATTGAGATCTTTTGTGATGGCATAAATAAGCCTTTAAAGGCGAGGCTGAGACGCGAGGGTCCGCGCTCATCTCTGGCTGCATTTTTGAACTTTGCGCTGTTGTGTGTGGGTTCGCCGTGCACCGTGGGAGTCGCAGAGAGGGAACGCGACAACGCGGTAATGGCGACCGCGCGTCCCACCCGCAGGTTGGCGGTCATGCCGGAGCACGATCCCACAAACACGTTTGCCGCCTGGATCGCTCGTGAAATGGCGGCCGTGCAGGAGCGCGTTCGTGATACAGCAGCGACAACAGAGCCCGTGCACAAAATGGCGGCGACTGCGGTGCCCATTTGCAAGATGGCGGAGGCGCCGGCGTGCGCTCACAAGATGGCGGCGACGGCGGAGCCCGTTCACAAGATGGCGGCGAAAACCGAGCTCTGTCACGTCACAGCTGCCATATCAGAGCCATATAAAGTTGCAGCGGCATTTCCTGAGTCAAGTCAAGTTTCCAAGTCAAGCCAAGTTGCAGCTGTGTTTCCGGAGTCAAGTCAAGTTTCCAAGTCAAGTCAAGTTGCAGCGGTGTTTCCTCAAGTTTCCAAGTCAAGCAAGTTGCAGCTGTGTTTCCGGAGTCAAGTCAAGTTAAGTCAAGTCAAGTTGCAGCGTGTTTCGCGTGTCAAGTTTCCAAGTCAAGTCAAGTTGCAGCTGTGTTTCCTGAGTCAAGTCAAGTTTCTGAGTCAAGCAAGATTACAGCTGCTGTTCCGGTGTCAAGTCAAGCTGGAGCTGTGATTCCTGCATCAAGTCAAGTCAGAGCTGCTCTTCCTAAGGCAAGTCAAGTTAAAGCTGTGTTTCCAGTGTCAGGTCAAGCTACTACTGTGGTTCCTGTGTCAAGTCAAATTACAGCTGTTGCTTCTGTCTCAAGTCAAGTTACAGCCATCATTCCTGAGTCAAGCACTGCACAAGATGGCTGCCACGCCAGAGCCACGCACAAGATGGCTGCCACGCCAGAGCCACTGCACAAGATGGCTGCCACACCAGAGCCACTGCACAAGATGGCCGTCACGCCAGAGCCTGTTCACAAGATGGCCGCTGTCTCCAAGCCATGCCACAAGATGGCCGCCATCCCAGAACCTGTGGTCAGCACCCGGACGCCACTTGTGGTCATGATGGCCCACGTGCTGGACACACCCCTAATGACGGTATGGGCAGCTAAAGTGGCGCTCCATGTCGTGTCGGCTACCCCTGAGTCAAGTCAAGACACAGAGTCAGGTCAAGCCAAAGCCGTCGTTCTCCATGAGTCAAGCCAAGTCACAGCTGTTCCCCACGAGTCAAGTCACGTTACAGTTGTTGTTCCTGAGTCAAGCCATGTTGTTCATGATTCAAGTCCCGTTACAGCGGATCTCCATGAGCCAAGCCAGGTTACCGCAGATCCTCATGAGCCAAGTCAAGCTGCTGCTGTTATTCCAGAGCCAAGTCAAGCTTCAGCTGCTGCTCCAGAGTCAAGTCAGGCTACAGCTGAAGCCGCCAAGTCCAGTCAAGCCGCCAAGTCCAGCAACGTCAAGGCTGTCGTTCCTGAGCCAAGTAAAGTCATTGTTAATCTTCACAAGCCAAGTGAAGTCAGGGCCACTCCTCCTGAGTCAAGCAAGGTCACAGCCGTGGTTCCTGAGTCAAGTAAGGTCATTGATCTTCACGGGCCAAGTCAAATCATCGCTGGACTTCACATGTCAGGTCAAGTCACAGCAGCACTTATTGAGCCAAGTCAAGGTATTGCTGTTGTTTCAGAGCCAAGTCACGTCCCGCCTGACGGCCCAGAGCCAAGTCACGTCCCGCCTGACGGCCCAGAGCCAAGTCACGTCCCGCCTGACGGCCCAGAGCCAAGACGCCTAGAGCTGCCATGTCCCGCCTGACGCTCCCTGGCTGCCCAGAGCCAAGTCCCGCCTGACCTTCCAGAGCCCTGTCACGTCTCGTCTGTCTGTCTAGAGCCTCACCATGTCTCGTCTGATCGCCCAGAGTCAAGTCACGTCTCGTCTGACCGCCCAGAGTCAAGTCACATGACGTCTGCCAGTGTGATGGCGATCACCATTCTTGGTATGTGGGCCGCACACTACACTCTAGAGGTCACGTCTGCTCACAAGTCCGCCCCTGAGGTCATGTTTGTTCACGAGTCCGCCCCTGAGATCACGTCAGATCTCAAGCCTGCTCCAGAACTCCCGTCTGATCACAAGCCTGCTCCAGAGCTCCCGACTGATCTCAAGTCTGCTCCAGAGGTCCCGTCTGACCTCAGGTCTGCTCCAGAGGTCCCGTCTGACCTCAGGTCTGCTCCAGAGGTCCCGTCTGACCTCAGGTCTGCTCCAGAGGTCCCGTCTGGTCTCAGGTCTGCTCCAGAGGCCCCGTCTGACCACGAGTCAGCTCCAGAGGCCTTCCCTGTCGGAGAAGCCGCGCCAATGCCTTCTGAGGTGTCAGCTTCGGCTGTAGATCCTCCTAGGGAGGCGGCGTTATCCTATGGTCTCTCTGCTTCTCTCCTTATTCTGTCTGCCTCCTCTGTCCCTGTTCTCCCCAGGTCCCAGTCCATTATGCAGGTTCCTGCTCAGCCCTGGAGGGCCTCGGTGCCTCCTGCTCTGCATCCGGTTCCGTCCTGGAAGGTCCCGGTGCCTCCTGCTCAGCCCTGGAGGGCCCCTGCCCCTCCTGCTCTTCTGTTTATCTTCTCTATCCCTGCTTTCCCCAGGTCCCAGCCCATGACGCAGGTCCCTGCTCTGCCCTGGAGGACCCCGGCGCCTCTTGCTCTGCCTCCTGCTCCGCCCTTGAGGGCTCCTGCGCCTCCTGCTCCGCCTCTGGCTCCGCCCTGGAGGGCTCCGGCGCCTCTGGCTCCGCCCTGGAGGGCTCCGGCGCCTCTGGCTCCACCCTGGAGGGCTCCTGCGCCTCCTGTTCCGCCCCCGGCTCCGCCCTGGAGGGCTCCTGCGCCTCCCACTCCGCCTCCCGCACCGCCCTGGAAGGCTTCCTCCCTACCGGTTCTGCCTCAGTCTCCTGGCCCTCCCACCGCTCCCCAAGACTGTTTTGCTGTTGGAGCGTCTGGAAGCCGCTCCTTGGGGGGGGGCTATGTCACGAATCTGGTCGGTGTCCCGCTGTCCACTCACCACCAGATGTCACTCTCACCCCATTATCACACTCTGACTGTTGTACTACACCCCGGACTACATTCCCCATCAGCCATTGCACCTCATCCGTGACCAATCAGCGGCGCTATAAAAGCCCCGGTCTTTCCCCTTGCAAACCACGGAGTATTGTGAGTTGTTACTGTTGTGTTTCCATTGTTAGCGTTTCCTAGTTTCCTTGTTTCCAGTTCTTTGTTCTTTCGCCTGGCTCCCCCGTTTTTCGACTGTTCGCCGCCTGCCTTTTCGGACTATCTATCGTTATTGGATTATTCTCCTCGTCTTGCCTGTTATATACCTGTCTGCTCCTGTTTTTACCCTGCCTGTACGACCATGTCTTTGTCTCGTCCTAATAAAAGCTCGCAAGTGGATCCGCTCGCCTCTACAGTTAGTTCATAACATCTAATGCATAAATGACCTTCAGATAAACTAAGTTAAAACATATGTTATGGTGCAGATCGACTGGAAATTGATTGACACTAAATGTTTGTACCACCAGTAAAACAGAGAATAACAACAACACCAAATATGCCTGTTGAGAATAAAAGCTAAATGTGACCCTGGACCACAAAACCAGTCATAAAGGTTTTTTTACATTTTAATTTATACATACAGTACTGTGCAAAAGTTTTAGGCCACTAGTATTTTCACCAGCTAAAAAATGGTTTAAAGTAAGTTATTTCTATCTTTTGCTGTAGTGTGTCAGTAAAAAATATCGGTTTACATTTCCAAACATTCTGTTTGCCATTCATTGTAATAATCTAGTGAGATGTTTGTTTGCACAATGAGTCTGACAACAGCCAGTGCTCCACACAGAGATCTGATCTCATCATCATCCAGTCTTCCTGGAATGACATGAAGTAACAGAACAAACTGAAACAGAGTAAATCAAGAAGAACTGTGGCAGCGTCTCCAAGATGCTTCAAGAGACCTACCTGCAAAGCTACCTAATAAATTTTGCGCAAGTGCACCTAGGGCAAAAGCTGCTGTAAACGCAAAGAATGGTCGCACCAAATGTTGATTTAATTTAGTTAACAGAAGGTAATTGATAAAGGAAATCTATTTATGACAGCATCCTCAGCATTTTTACACAAGTGCCTAAAACTTTTAACAGTGCTGCAGCTTTGCAGGTAGGTTTCTTGAAGCATCCTGGAGACTTTGTCACAGTTCTTCTGGATTTAGTCTGTCTGAGTTTGTTCTGTTTCTTCATGTCATTCCAGACAGACTGGATGATGATGAGATCAGATCCCTGTGCAGAGCACTCATTCCAAATGAATGTTTGGAAATGTAATCTGATATTTCCTACTGACACACTACAGCAAAAGACCGACTTTAAACCATTTTTCATACTAGTGGCCTAAGACTTTTGGACAGTACTGTACATACACATGCATAAATAAATAAACTTTCCACTGATGTATGGTTTGGATAGGATAATATTTAGAGATACAACTGTTTGAATATCTGGAATCTGAGGGTGCAAAAAAAACAAAATATTGAGAAAATCGCCTTTAAATTTGTCCAAATGAAGTTCTTAGCAATGCATATTACTAATCAACAATTACATTTGATATATTTATTTTGTTTTGCCATAATAGGAAAATCGATAATTTTCCATCCATAAATCCATATAATGTAATTTAGGCTAGTGCTGCAAATTTATACCTGTACTACTTAAGACTAGTTTCAAGGTCCAGGGTCACAAATGTTTTTGTTACTTTGGGGGCTATACTATAACACAAGAATGACATGATGAGTAATGTCATACAACATTATTTTGTAGTTTACATATAAATCTATTTAAATCAATGTGTTGACGCTATAGACTGTTTTTTAATACAGTGAAGCAGAACATATTTTGTCTTACTTGGCTTCAATGTCGACCGTCAGACTCTTATCAGTCACATAGAAGAATGACTTACTGGGTTTTAGTTTCACTTCAAATGTTGGAAGCACTAAAACCAAACCAGACACACAAATAAACAAATACATTATTTAAATATTTAATATCATATTCTTGCACAGCACACAGTTTGTTGACTCAGCTCTTACCATATTCTTTGACATCAAAGTCTGCAGTAAACTTCTTTCGAGGATTGTTTGAGAACAGTGTGACCACCTTCCAGATCCCAGGACTGAAACAAAGAGAACACATCCAGAATCATGTGCATGTCTCATTTCATGACGTTAAAACAGGTGATAACAGATCATGAACAGGATTTTGCTGCTGTTTACTGATAAATGATTAGATATTTCCCTGAAGCAGAGACCACAGACAGATAAAAATGTTTTAAACACGTTATAACATGTTATAAAAATATATATTTTTTGTTGTTTCACTCATGTTGAATAGCTTCAGTCCTGACAGTGTTTTATGCACCTGGCAATCTCAGGAATGGGGTATTGTCCAGATTTGATCCCTTTCACTGGAGATATCTTCTCTGTTGAAACTGTGATGCCTTGAGGATTCTTCAGAAACACAAAAACCAGCATTAACGCTACAACTGCTAAGATCGTCAGTGAAATGTTGCTCATTACTGCTGAAATGTCTTGAATGAGTGTGAGTGTGCATACCTTGATTTCCACTGTGATTTCAGACTGGCTAAGTGGTGTCATGTTGGGCATCACAGAGAAAATCCTGTACTTAACTGCAAAAGAAGCCAAAGCAGAAATATTTTAAAAAGTTTTATGTACACAGTAAAACCCCCAGTGTTAAATTAGCACTCCCAGTGTTTATATTATTCTCACTCAGAGTGTTAAAAAGTAACACTGAAGCAGTGTTAAAGTTAATGAGAAAATTGATCATTTGGGTGATGATTGAGCATTACTTAACAACACCTGCTGTTAACAAACTGAATCACTGAAAGAAAGAGAATGAAATCAGCTATTCAAGCCTCTATTCTAAAATGTAAACACTGATCAAAACAAACATGTCTGATAAACACACAGCTATACTGCAGTAAAAAAAATAAATAAATAAATAAATAAATAATAATAATAAACTAAAGACAAGGGGCCAAGAGCCCAACTAAAGAAAAACACTGACCTTGATAATGGTAAACTGAACTAAAACATCAACATCTAAAGTCAGTCTGGTTAGTAATGCGTGAAGCTGGTACTGCTGATTGTGGAGTTGTTTAATCATTCTCTGCTGAGATCTTGAGAGATTTAATGTCTTATTTTATCTTTAGTTGATTTCATCAAGGCTGTGACTGAAGTCAGTTGTAGCTTATGCATTTCTGCTCGTCTCGTTTCTTTCTTTTTTTTTTTTTCTTTTCAGTGATTCAGTTTGTTAACAGCAGCTGTTCTTCAGTAATGCTCAATTATCATCTAATTAATGAACTAATTATCTCATTAACTTTAACACTACTTAAGTGTTACTTTTTTAACAGAATTATAGTGTTCATGTCACGAATCTGGTCGGTGGCTTGCGGTCCGCTCACCACCAGACTGTTGCATTGCACCTTGGACTACTACTCCCATCACCCATCGCGGCGATTGCGTTGCCTCCTGTAGCCAATCAGGCGCGCTATAAAAGCCCCAGACTTTCCCTTGCTTGGCACGGAGTATTGTTGTTGCCATTATTTTGGTTAGCGTTTCCTAGTTCCCTTGTTCCTAGTTCCCTGTGTATAGCTTTCTCGCCTGGCCTCCTCGTCTCGACTGTCTCACCGCCTGACTACTGGACTCTTGCTCATTTTCTTGGATTATTCTCTACGTCTTGCCTGTGAAATACCTGTTTGCTCCTGTTTTGACCCTGCCTGTACGACCATGTCTTTGTCTCGTCCTATCAATAAAAGCTCGCAGATGGATCCGCTCGCCTCTCGTCTCTCACTCCCCATTACAGTTCATTTAACACTAGGGGTTTTACTGTGTATTATTATTATTATTATTATGTGTTAAAATAAAACCATATGCCGTTTACAACAACTTTTACTATGCATTATTATAATAAGATATATAAGTCACAAAACTTTCCTAATGATTTATTTATTCATTTATTTATTTAATTCTCATTTATTCATCTTCAAGATCAAAAGCAAGATCCCACCCTCTCTGCAAATCACTTTCTAAAGCCACACCTATAACACATGAACACACACAGGCAGAACAGAGGCTAACGATGAAAGACAAACAAAAACCAAATAATCTACCCTGCCTTTAATCATACCTGTGCTAGCAGGTGTGTAGATGGGCTTGTCCGTTTGTACAAATATATATCCAGACTGGAATGAGAGCATGACCACTTTCTCCAGAGTGACGGATGGAAACTGAGCTTGTAGATACACATACTGCTTCTCCAGAGGATCATCAGAGAAGAAGTTCTGATCATCAGGGATCTGTAGAACAGATAATCTGTCAGTCTGAATATATCTGATTATAAAATAATAAGAATGATACATCAATGCACTTAATTGCTGCACTTTCACCTTTATATCTGTAAGGATCTGGAAACTGTTGGCTGCAGTCAGTGTCACTGATTTAGACAGTATCTCTATGTTTTTCTTTGGGAATTTCTTTACTATGAGCTTCACATTCAGGTCTCCTCCACAGTAATCCTGAGCCTCCACAAACACATTCTCTGAGGAACCCACCCTGAGCAAATTAGGAGCTGACAGAACAAATCTGAGGAGATCAAATCAGAGTTTGAAAGCAGATCTGTTAGTGAATTCATGAACAAACCGTGTGTTTGATACTCACAGTGGGTCACATAGTGTGAGGAGCGGTGAGGAGAGAAGAACAACAGTCAGAAACAGCAGCTTCACGTCCATCCTGTCTGTCTGTGTGTCTCTTCCTGTGAGCGTCTGTGAACCTGCAGCAATTCAGATTTATACTCGCCTCCACAACCCTCAGAGTCCAAACTGCTCACTCTGTTTCGATCTGTTTGTTTGCATTTTGAATCACTAACACAGTTTTTACATAATTTGATTCTTCAGTTCACCAATGCAGAATTTTAAAATACCAAGTAAAATTTACATTTTTAAAAATAAAGGTGCTTTAAAAGGTTCTTCACAGCAATGCTATAGAAGAAGCATTTCTGGTTCCACAAAGAACAATTCAGTCATAGGTTCTTTAAAGAACCATCTGTTTCTTCCCTTTTTATAATCTGAAGAACCGTCTTTTGCCACAAAGACCTTTTTGTGAAACAGAAAGGTTCTTTATGGAACCATTGAAACAAAAAAGGTTCTTCTATGACATCGTGAAGCACCTTTACTTTTTAAAAGTGTAGGTAATTAATAACTGCTTTTATTTTCAAACATTTTACAAATAGAATCCAGAATAATACACACAAGTTCACACGATGTCTATTGTAGAAATTAAGATGCTGTTAGTAAAATTGAGTGTGATTTTGTGTATCTAACAGGAGATTAAAAGGACATGAAGAGTTAACTGTAGTGCGGTTCAGATTTCCTGTAAATTACCTGCAAAAACCGGTTGTGTAAATTCAACCTTTGGTAAATTGGCAGCTGCTCTGTGGATCTTTTAGTGGTCAAAGGAATTTATTTATTGAACATCTTATGTAGCCTTTTGTGTAAATTAGGTTTAGATGTTCCAAAACAGATTTTGGAACCTTGCAACAATAATTTAACTCTGAACAACTAATAATTGACCACATAAAAAAAAAAAAAAAATGATGATGTTAAATGTTAAACTAGTAGGAAAACATTTAACATACAACATTAATAACCATTCTAGCCATATAATCATACATCATAAAAAAAGTTTTCTTCTTTCCTTTTACTTTCCCTTTTAAACAAGGTACATACTCAAGGCACAAAACATGCAAAGAGTCCAGTAAAATCTTATTGGCCTGCTAGACCATACACAACTCAAAATGTCTTGTTAACAACTAAGTGTCAGTATCCCCATAGTCCTTTCTGTCACTCTCACCAAGTCATTAATTTGAGCTCTCATTTTTGCTGTTAAACTCCCAAACCATACAATAATTCAATATCTTAAGACAGACTGCTTGCTTTTAGACTTGTTGCTTTATAAAAAAAAGAAGAAGAAGAAGAAGAAGAAGAAGAAGAAGAAGAATTATATTGCTACTTACTCCAAATAGTTGTAATCTTTGTAAAAAAATAAATAAAATAAAATAATAAAATAAAATAAAATAAAATTGTAGGCACTGATGAATTCTTGTACGAACACTTGAAACGTGTGCCATTTAATATGTACTTCCCTCCTTTTTCAAGGGACCATAAGTATTTGGACACTTGACTCAAAAGTTGTTTCATGGAGAGTTGTAGGTTATTCCTTCATTTTTATCTACATCAATTAAGCAGGTAAAAGGTCTGGAGCTGATTCTAAGTGTGCCATTTTTATTTGGAAGCTGTTGCTCTGAACCCACATCATGTGGTCAAAGGAGCTGTGCATGCAAGTAAAACAGACAATTGTTAGGCTTCAAAAACCAAATAAATCCATCAGAGAGATAGCAGGAACACTGGGAGTGGCCAAATCAACAGTTTGGTAGATTCTGAGGGGAAAAAAAAAAACTGCACTGGTGAGCTTAGCAACATAAAAAGGCCAGGACGTTCACTGAAACAGTGGTGGATGATTGGATGATCTTCTCCATGGTAAAGAAAAAAATAAAAAAACATTTCACAACATCCAGCCAAGTGAATAATAAAGAGAAAGCAAATAAAGAGGGTTCACCACAAGGCGCAAACAAGGCTAGGTTAGACTTTGCCTAAAAAAAAAAATCTAAAAAAACCGCAAGACCACTTCTGGAAAAGCATTCTTTGGATGACTGAAATTAAGATCAACCTGTACCAGAATGACTGGAAAGAAAAAAAAAAGAATAGCGAAGGCTTGGAACAGCTCATGATCCAAAGCATACAACATCATCTGTGAAACATGGTGGAGCAGTGTGATGGCATGAGCATGCATAGCTTCTAGTGGCACTGAGTTACTGGTGTTTATTGATGATGCAGAAGACCGAAGCAACCAGATGAATTCTGAATGTATGAGATATACTGTCTGCCCAAATTCAGACAAAAGTTGATTGAATGGAGCTTCATACAAATGGACAATGACCCAAAACATACAGCAAAAGCATCTCCTGATTTTAATCTGATTGAGCATGCATTCCACTTGCTGAAGACAAAACTAAAGACAGAAAGACTCACAAACAAACAATGACTGAAGTCAGCTGCAGTAAAGGCCTGGCAAAGCATCACAACACTGTAAAAAATGTCTGTTAAAATAACAGTGAAATGCTGTAAAATCACAACATTAAAATACTGTAAATTGAATTACAGTGAAACATTGTATACTTTACAGTGTAATTTAGTAACATGTTAAACTAAATGTAACTGTAAATTCAACATCAAAATTATGTTTTTTAAAGATACTTTCTCTGTGTAAAAGACATATTGATGTTATTTTGACAAACAAACACTGTTTTTGCAATACAATGCAATACAGTATAAATGGCAATGAAACTGTGTTGAAATTACAATTAAATTCTGTAGACTTAAATTAAAAAAAATGACCGTGAATTTAACGGTAAAATACTGTAAAAATGCTACAGTAAAAACCTGTTAAATGGTTAACGGTAAAATGCCGTAAAATTTACAGTGAACAGTGAAATTTACCGTAAACTGACATTCCCAGAATTCCCTGTGTTACATTTTTTTTAAATTTGATGTTTTTTTGTTGAAATAACCCTTTCTTCTTAGTTTTTTTTTCTTAGCTGTTTTGTACATGTTCTATGTTACATCTAATGTTGTTAAATTAATGTTTATGCATTATTTCAGTTTCATGTCTGTTACCATGATGGTGTTTAGTGTTTGTGTGAATGACACTGTGCACCTTCTATATATGTTAATTTTTAAAAGCTGTTTGTGATGAGCTTTGGTTCATCATTTGACTTTCTCATCACCACCTGGTTTTGGTGGTTATCAGTGTATTACAAAGGTACAAGAAAGATTTCAGTACTTCAATAGGTTGGTACATTAAAATTATATCAGAATAAAATTACGGTATTTACCTGTAAATTGAACTGAAAACCGTAAAACACAAAATGTTCAATGTAAAAAAAAGTCCCGTAGTTTTTACGGAAAAAAACTGGCAGCTGGGGTTACCAGAACAATTCCGTAAAATATACAACAAAACAGTAATTGCTTTTACCGAATAACATGTCAATTTTACAGTATAAACCAGTAAATATAACAGAAGTCCAGTGTGTTATATGCTGGTTTAAACTGTAAAATGTACATGTTATTCGGTAAAAGCAATTACTGTTTTGTTGTATATTTTACGGAATTGTTCTGGTAACCCCAGCTGCCAGTTTTTTTCCGTAAAAACTACGGGATTTTTTTTACAGTGAAGGAGAAAGTCCAGTCTCTGGTGATGTCCATGAGTTTGCCATGAGATTGCCTGCTAAGAATTATCAACAAAATATTTAAAATGAACATTTTATTTATGATTATATTTATTTGTCCAAATACACTTGAGCCCCTGAAAATGGGGGGACTGTGTAAAGAAATGGTTGTAATTTCTAAGCATTTTGTTATATTTTTGTTCAACCCCTTGCTTAAAGTCTGCACTTCCATTTCATCTTGATAGTTTCATTTTAATTCTATGAATTATGAAAATTGTGTCAGTGTCTAAATATATATGGACCTGACTGTATGAAGATGTTGCTAAATTATTACTGTCATGATATACGTCTTCTTCTCGTTCTTGTTCTTCTTTTTTCATTACATGTTGCCCAAAGAACACATGAATATGGAAATTAGTGACTTTCGTTCATCTTCAAAAAACAAATGAAGATATTTTTGAGAAAATCTGTGAAATATAAGAGCTCTCTGACCCTCCATAGAGTGCAGCGGAACTACCACGTTCAAGGCCCATGAAAGGTAGTAAGGACATTGTTAAAATAGTCCATGTGACATCAGTGGTTCAAGCATAATGCTATGAAGCTACAAAAATGCTTTTTGTGTGCAAACAAAACAAAACAAAACAAAACAAAACAAAACAAAACAACAAAAAAAAAAAAAAACACCTTCATTCAACAATTTCTTCTCTTTCATGTCAGTCTTTGTTTGTCGTGTGTTCACAAGGGTACTGCGTATGAATGGTGCTGCCGACACAGGAGCCGGTGGGTCTCCGGGGGATATAAAAGAAACCACTTTACAAACCGACACATTTACAGATAATTTCTTAATATAAAATCATGTGAAATTAAGAAAGCCACAGTGTTTATAATGAGAGAAAGACCAGTTTCATGTCCACTGACATGAAGTTGACAGTAACCGAAATAACAGCACATTACAGCTATAGCACAGACACAGTCAACAGTAAATATTAAGAACAGGCATATCAAGTATTATCATTGCACAAAACAGTATTATTAAATGCACAGCCCTGCTGAAAACAATTCAAACCATCACATAATAGAAATTGTAATGGATTTGGTGAACTGTTACTGCAAAACTCTGTACACAAATCCCTACATTTCTCAGTGCTTACACCATGTGGTCATTTAGAAAGCACTAGCATTCAATATTGTTCACTCAAGTCTGCAAAGTTTGAGCTCAAATAGCACTCAAGATTACTCAAGTGGAAACACTAGGAGTCAAAATTTACCACACACCAATCAGAACCTTCGATGGAGATAAAAGGGCCAAAGTCAGTTTATAGTTTGTTGCTTTTCTCAGATCAGAAATAAAATTCTCAAAACTACTTGCTCAACCTCCACATCATCTAGTCACTTGTGCACATCATAAAATATTTCTAATTTTTTTTTAACAAGTTTAATTACATGTATATAGTTCTTTGTGCTATAGTCTTACCCCTCAAAACATCAAGTCATTAGCTCATCGTATATGTCTTTGCAGTAAATACAAAATTTTTGATCTAGTTGTCATAAACTGTCAAGCATATTCTACACATTTCTATCAGACTTTTTGTAAATTTGCCATGAATTGTTCAAGTGAATATTGACTTTCACTAATGTGGAGTCTACAGATCAACCAATGACAAAGCAGTTCTCTGAAATAGCTCAAAGGTACATCTCAACATCTCATGAACCTTCAACTGGAAATCATATATAGACAGAGGACAGCACAAGAGTTACAAATTCTGACAGTGGACTTTCTAATTTATATTTCCACCTTTGCCCATATTTCCTTTTTCTTTTCTATTTCACAATGGCTTTGTAATGTATTTATATTTTATTTTATTTTTTTATGTTGATATATATATATATATATATATATATATATATGTATGTATGTATGTGTATATATATATATATATATATATATATTATTTTATTTTTTTTCATCAGACCACTAGTAAAAGTGTAATTGTGAATCCTATCCGGTCTTTTTCAATCAATATCAGTATGCGGATACAGTAATATGCAATTTCGAAGACAAAGAGTAGGAGGTGAAAGAGGAAGAGGAGGATAAGAAGGAGGAGGATGACGACAACAACAACGTGGGAGAGAAATAGGAAGGGCAAGGACAAGAAAACAAGCAGTCTTATATATTTTAGTTGATGCGTGCCAGGGTTGGGTGAGGCATGCAAGAGGATTTTACCCCCGCTGCGTGTCCAGGGCCAATTTAGTCTGTAATGTTGAGGAGGTTGCTGGGGCAGAATAATTATTTTTGTTGTTGTTTGCTGTTTTGTGCTGTACTCTACAATACAATAAATTACAGTTTTTCCCAATTGTTTACACACATTTTCTGAAAGCATGCCTCATATTGTCAGAACTCTACACACAAATCAAAAAACACGCACACATTGGGCAAAACCCTTCAATTCTCCTGCAAAATGAAACTTTACATTCAAAACAATGTAATTTCTTCTCAAAATGGTATTTTGTTTTCAAACGACACACACAAACCATCACATGAACAGACATTTATAAGAACCAGTTGATCACTGATGTGCTTAATGTAAAACACTATGACCACTTTTTCTCCATTCATCATAATGACTTACTGTAAGCCTTTTTTTTTGTTCAGTGTTACACTTACTACAGACAGTACATAGGCCTACATAAGTGCATTGTAAAATATTTCAGAATATTGTTTTTATACAAAACACACAAATACACAGTACCAAATATATTTTACTGTATTTTTCCCACAAAAACAATGTACACAGTGTTCATCCCAACCGACACAAAGTTGCACATAACGTGGTCTACATATACCATCAACAGAAGTATTTACTGAATACAGTTACAGTAAAAAAAAAAAAAACAGCTATGCTGCATCCTCTCTTCTGTTTCGGTCTGGCCACAGCACCTCATCCACTAACTATCTCTAACTCTCTCTTAAACTCTTCAGTTGGGGAAAGGATTAAAAACAACATTAACATACAGTGTATTTCCTGAAGATCTTTTTGCCCCTAAGGCCCCCATAAGGAAATATTTCCCACAAAAGACCTTTTGACCTTAGAAAAGTGATTCAAATGATTCAAGACATTTTGCCATTGTAGTAAATATATTTACTACTATTGTAGTAATACAAGACCCTATGATTGTTTCTATTGAGCACCATTTTTGTTGAAGTAATAAAATGCTATACACAGCAAAATCCCCAGTGTTAATTTAACACTCTGAGTGTGGACACATATAAACACTGAAGCAGTGTTGACGTTAACGAGATAATTAGGTGATTAACGAAGTGATGATTGATCATTATTGAAGACACCTGATGTTAATAAGCAGAATCACCAAAGGAGAAAACCAAAATTTTTAAGCAACCATTATAGTGGTCAATGTTTGCATTAGTTGGGCTCTTGACCCTTAAATCGTCAATATTAGGTCTTGTTTGGCTGCAATTACTGAGTTATAACAGCCAGACAAGCAAAAGTCAATAAGATGGCATTGACTGTGCTTGACTTAGTCATCATATAGTGACAAAAGTATTTGACATAGAATTTCCTTACAAAAAAAAAACAAAAAAACCTGTGAACAAAAGATCAATCAGTTTCGCCATAATCAGACAGATGATGATAAAAAAAGTTTATCTTAATTTAGACACACAGACATGAAGAATCAGTGTGAGAATCACAACAACGGTGACCATCAAAAAGTGTGTTGTAGCCAATCAGAACTCATCCATGACTCCCATCATGCATTGCGGCATGAATAAATTATGAGAGTTCAGAGTTGATCTGTTTATCTGAATATGCCGTTTGTCACCATTGTTGAGATTCATGGGCTGGTTCTTGATGTCTGTGTGTGCCTAGGTGAAATACTTTTTTTTTTTAAACAGGTTGTAAAAAAAAATCTTTCCAAAATGTATAGGAAGTGCTGGATCTTCTGTGGATTGTGAAGGCTATTACAATAAGCAAAAAAAAAAACATAATCACTTGGTGACTTGAGCTTTTGGCTTGGCTGTTTCAACTCAAATACAGCAGCCAAACAAAATCTAGTATTAAAGATTTAAGGGTCAAGAGCCCAACTAATGCAAACATTGACCACTATAATGGTTGCTTAAAAATTCTGGTTTTCTCCTTTGGTGATTCTGCTTATTAACATCAGGTGTCTTCAATAATGATCAATCATCACTTTGTTAATCACCTAATTATCTCATTACCTTCAACACTGCTTCAGTGTTTATATGTGTCCGCACTCAGAGTGTTAAATTAACACTGGGGATTTTGTTGTGTATGGTACATCTGATGGTTCTACATAAAACCATTTGATAAAGGTGCTATATAGCACTAAAAGTGGTTCCCCTATGATTACGAGCCAAAGAACCACTTTTAGTGCTATATAGCACCATTTGTTTTTAGAGTGCAGTTATGAACCAGAGCAGCCCGGTGGAAACTTACGTTGTCCCAAATGACAACATACCTGAGCTGCTCTGGGCCATCTATCTGATCTGGTGGAATGAGTGTGTTGTGTAGGATTTCCAGGAATCTGATCAGATGGGCAGTGTTGTAGGGGCCAAGGGTAGCATGGCGATGGATGACACCATGGTTGGTAATTGCTGCACACATTGTGATGTTCCCACCACGCTGGCCAGGGACTTCAACAATGACACGCTGGCCAATGACATTCCTTCCCCGCCTTTGTCTTTTTGTGAGGTTGAATCACTGATCTATAATAGAGAACTATATAGTATACTATATAGTATAACTATATAGTCATACTATATAGATCAGTGGGTTGAATCCAACCTCATCAATGAAGATGAACTGGTGCTCCACTGCAGCCACTTCTAGCTCAAGGACTCTCTGAAACACACATGATACGTAATACAGACTTGGAGTGGTCACTATTGTGAAGCACAATCAGAGTATGATTACTGCACAGTACTGAAATATGTATACTGTAATTTATACAGTGTTGAGAGTATGCATCAATTGTGGGCTTGTATGGGACTTACTTGCACATAGTTATATCGCGATTCTTTGACTCTTTCTGAATTGCGTTCAAATGGCACCCTGTAGACCTGTTGTTTTCTATTATTTTTCTTTGTATTTGCCGTAATGTTATGGCGTTATTTTCTAGAACCATGTTTATGATTTCAGTCTCCTGTTCAGGAGACAGAAGACGTTCCCGACCACCTTGTGTTGGTAATCTTTCAGTTCTGTAATACAAACAGTATACTGTAAAATACTGTAAATAGGCCTACTGTGTAGGAATACAAAGTAGGAATACATTTCCCAAATACTTGAAACATACTTTACAGTATTTTCACAGTCTACAGAACAGTCCACAGGCAATACTGTACTACAGTAATGTACTCAATGAGTACAGTGAGATTTCTTACCTATTCTCATTTCGTAAAGTCCGGATGATGGATGCTACAGTGTACCTGCTCAAATTTGGCTGTACTCTTTGCCCAGCCTCCCTCATTGTTAGACCATGGTTGACCACATGGTCAACCAAAGTGGCTTTGATCTCATCAGAGATTACGTTCCTTGGCCTTCCTCGTGCTCGTCCTCCCCATCCTCCTCATCTTACTCTCACTCCTCTGGCTCTGCCTCTGTTTCCAACGTTGGCATCCATTGCTCCAAAACAGAAGAGCTCACCTGTTGCCCTTTTATAAAGCTCTGATTTCTAAATTGCAATTATGTGTGACAGGTGTTTACCCATGTGATGAGTTAGTATGCAAAGTAGGGCAACTTACTTTACAATTTTGAATGACAGTGTGTTCCTTGTGAAAACAAGAGATTTTCTTCATGAAAATTGTGCCAAATGCAGAGAATTGTGTGTAGTGTTTTGAAAAAAGTGTGTTTTAAACCTGCAATTTGAGTGTAAAGCAGGAATTGTGCTTGTATTTTAGCAAAATTGATTCAGGGGGTTGGTGCATCAGTTACATGTAGTCATTGTGCTTGAAGTACAAGTAATTGTGTGTAAACAACTAAGAAAAACTGTAAGGATTAAAACACCTGCAATGCATACATTTGTTGTATGTGATTTTTTTTTCCAAGTTTTACCAGTTTTCGTAGTATTGTTTTGAACTGATCTGTGTAAAACTGTGTTGTAGTGTGTGTGTTTTTGAGGGTTTGTGTGTCATGTCTAAGAGAAAAGTTTGATTTTTTCAGCAAGATTGAGTGGTTTTGAGTGGAGAGCTTCATTTTGACCTGAATATAGTAAGTTCGGGGAATTGAGTTAGAAGTTACGGATTTGTGCAAAAGCGAGGCATAATTTCAAGAAATGTGTTTAAGCAATTGAGAAAAACTGTAACATTTACACCTACACCTTACAAAAATGCAAATACAATAATTATTGTTGTTCAATGTGACAAAAAATTGTGTAATACTGATGTGCACATGCTCAAAGGTCAGCTCAACGGTTAAGGCTAGAAGGGATACTGTTTGTGCCCTTCAGACTAATTCTGGAATACAGAAGAGCGAGTGGATTAACCATGACAAACATCAATTATCTAGTGGATGTGGAGGTTTTCTTAAAGAGTTTGGCTCTGTCGCAAGTTACAGACTAAACTTCAAACAGGTAGGAGCAGAACATTCATTTATTTTCATAAGCCAAAGCTAAGCATTAGGGATGGAGGCACATTTTTACTCCTCTGTATAACAACAGCTCAGCACTTGAGTAGTGGACATGTTGGTGTGTATGTGTGGGTGCTGAATGAATAATTATCGATATAATAAAAAAGGTTTTATTTGAATTTTATATTCAAAAAATGTTTTTATTTATTTAATTATGTATTTATCTATTTATTTATTCATATATTTATTGTGTTATTTTTTTTTTTTTATATATCAAAATAACCCAACTGCAGTTTGATTGAGATTAATTGGAATGCACAATAATAAAAAAACACAATTTTTGAAAATTGTTTTTGCAAATGAACTCTTTTGCCAAATCATTTAGCATTATCGGAAGATTTCCACCAGAAACCGTCAATTATGTTTATTGTGTACTAGTTCTGCTGCTGGTGCGCCTGCATTTAACTGTGAAAGCACTTTGTCCAACTTCCATTTCTGAATACAGAGTATCGCCTTCTTTCCATGAGAACAACAGAGGGCAAACAAAAACAAAACAAAACAAACATCAATAACCTGCGTTATATGATTAAAATATGTTATATTCTGTCTGTATGATGTGTTAGTTTCCTTCTTCTTTATAAGCATTCAGACCTGCTCCACGTGTGCAGGGATCATCAGGTTCTACTTCTTGAATGTTCAAGAATTTGCTCACTAGTGTATGCAGGTGTGAAGCATCACTGCATCATCAATACCTCTTCAAAATCTTGCTTTATTCACATCAAATTTAGTCAGAAAGCAAACATCGGGGAATAATATTCTTTAATTTCCTGTAATTAGCAAATAGGTGTTATATAATTATGTAGCATATCCATATTTGAGAAAGCTATTCTGGACCTCAGAGATGCTGTTGTCGAGTTTGGCTTTCCACTCTTGTAGACCATGTCATATGATCAAAATGATACGGTCTTTTTATACCATATTATTTGTGACTGTCTACACACTCGCAAACGGCTCCATCACATAGTTTGGATAGAGCAGCAGCAGCATCTTCACCTTCAGGGTGGTAGAACTTTGTGCATCTTTTATCTGGAGGAAAAAAATATATAAATATATATATATATACACACACACACACACATACACACACACATATATATATATATATATATATATATATATATATATTCTAGTTAATTACATAATATGGCAATTAATGAATCTAATTAATCACAAATTAATTTTGCCCGTGAAAATACCTCAAAACATAATTTAAAGCCATTATTGTAATACATGGAAAAAAAATGCAAAAGTACACACATCCTTCACTCAAGTAGAATTTTATTAATTTATTTTTTCAAAATAAAAATTAATTTACAAATTAATTTAATCATAAAATTACTATTGCACATTTGGCAGTAAAGCACTGATCTTGAGTTGGGAAGCACAAAATTTACTTTCATTAACAACAGAAATGTGTAAAATATATTTTTTATAAAGGAAATCAATATATTATACTCTACTCTATTTGTACCATTAGTGTTCAGTGATTATAAACACTCTTTATGGGTGATTCAGTCACTGAAACACTAAAACTTTCAAAGCACTTTTGTGACTTTTCTCACTTCATACACAAAAAGTGCAAAACTCTCACAAAATTTGGTTTCTTAATGATTTGACATTTTATAATAATGATTTTATTATTTCAAAATATGAAGCAAGAAGTGGAGATGAATGGCTAATAAGCCAAGTGTTCCTCTGCTGCCATCTACTGGTTATTGTAATAGTAAGTTGATGTCTTTTTTTTTTAAATTTACTCTGCTGTTTTCAACATCATCATAATAATAATGATAATAATGGTTTTTTTTTTAGCAGAAAATCAAAATATTAGAATGATTTCTGAAGGATCATGTGACTGGTGATGTGAATTTGGCTTTGAAATCACAGGAAATAATTGCAATTTAAAATATATTCAAATAGAATTTCAGAGTTTTTTTTTAAATAGTAAAAAGATTTCATAATTTTACTGTTTTTGCGGTACTTTTGATCAAATAAACACAGGCTTAGTGAGCAGAAAAGACTTAAAAAAAAAAACATTAAAAATCTTACATTACATTTACGTTACATTTTACCTGATGAAACATCAACACAAAAAACAAACGACTGCGAGAATATTTGGTTTATCTGTGTTCTTCAAGCCATCTCGGGTATAAGAATATGTGTGAACGCATGAACTAATAGCTCACCTGGTGAGTAATACTCATATATTGTGACAGTGGCAGGATGTAGCAGACCAACTTTATGCATCTGGTGCAGTCTGAAGGTAATTTTTTCTTCCACTTCATGAGAAACCTAATGAGACAGAAATCAAAGCAATTGTATATTATATTAAATATCATATCTAATATCGCACAATGAAAACTGCCCATATTACAGTTTTTCTCAATTGCTTAAACACATTTCTTGAAATTATGCCTCGCTTTTGCGAAACTCTAAACACAAATCTGTAACTTCTAACTCAATTCCCCGAACCTACTATATTCAGGTCAAAATGAAGCTCTCCACTCAAAACCACTCAATCTTGCTGAAAAAAACAAACTTTGCTTTCAGACATGACACACAAACCCTCAAAAACACCCACACTACAACACAGTTTTATACACTGATGAGATCAGTTCAAAACAATACTACGAAAACTGGTGTGTTGCTTGGAAAAAAAAAATCACATGATGAATACAACAAATTTATGCATTTGCAAGTGTTTTAATCCTTAATTTCTTGTACTGTAGAGTACAGCACAAAACAGCAACAACAACAAAAATAATTATTCTGCCCCAGCAACCTGTCTTTGGTCTGCAACAGGCCAAACAACCTCCTCAACATTACTAATTGGTTCTAACCCTGGCACGCATCAACTAAAATATATAAGACTGCTTGTTTTCTTGCCCTTGCCCTTCCTATTTCTCTTTCATGTTGTTGTCGTCGTCGTCCTCCTTCTCCTCCTCTTCCTCTTTCACCTCCTACTCTTTGCCTTCAAAATTGCATATTACTGTATGCGGGATATTGATTGAAAAAAACCAGACAGGATTCACAGTTACACTTTTACTAGTGGTCTGCCAAAAAAAAAATTCAACATAAAAAAATGAAATAAAATATAAACACATTACAAAGTCATTGTGAAATAGAAAAGAGAAATATGGGCAAAGGCCGAAATATAAATTAGAAAGTCCACTGTCAGAATTTATAACTCTTGTGCTGTCCTCTGTCTATATATGCTTTCCAGTTGAACGTTCATGAGATGTTGAGATGTACCTTTGAGCTATTTCAGAGAACTGCTTTATCATCGGTTGATCTGTAGTCTCTACATTGTTGAAAGTCAGTATTCACTTGAACAATTCATGGCAAATTTACAAAAAGTCTAATAGAAATGTGTAGAATATGCTTGACAGCTAGATAAAAAATTTAGCATTTACTGCAAAGACATATATACGATGAGCTAATGACTTGATGTTTTGAGGAGAAAGACTACAGCAACATGACAGTAGGAACTGATAATGTAGGAAACAGCAGACAAATCAGTTGCGTAATCAGTTGCATAAATACCAAAGCAAACGCAACTTGTTAAAAAAAAAATTAGAAATATTTTATGATGTGCACAAGTGACTAGATGATGTGGAGGTTGAACAAGTAGTTTTGAGAATTTCATTACTGATTTGAGAAATGCACCAAACTATAAGCTGACTTTAGCACTTTTATCTCCATCGAAGGTTCTGATTGGTGTGTGATAAATTTTGACTCCTAGTGTTTCCACTTGAGTAATCGTGTGCTAATTGAGCTCAAACTTTGCAGACTTGAGTGAACAATATTGAATGCTAGTGCTTTCTAAATGACCACATGGTGTAAGCACTGAGAAATGTAGGGATTTGTGTACAGAGTTTTGCAGTAACAGTTCACCAAATCTGACTCATGTGTTAAAGCAGGGGAATAGTGTTTATAGTTCAGGGATGGGTGTGCTTTTTGAAAAATGGCATTATGGTTTTGAAATTTTAGTTCAAAAGACTGGTTATAGTGTTTTAGCAATCGAGAAAAACTGTAACATTTGCACAAATGACAAATAATAATAAATATGTAAAAATAAACTGTAAAAAAATAATTATTATACTTGCATATTAATTGTGTGTGATTTATTTCTTGCATTTATTTGAGCTTGGATCATTATAGCAATCTGTATATGGATTTACACTGCAAAAACAGTGTTCTGTATTGCATAGCTGAAAGTCATAGTCTAGCTCTCTATATTAAATTTGCACATTCTCTCCTGTTTAAAACGTCATGTGAAATTATTCTGATTCACAGTATGTCATGTACACAGTTGAATATTTAGTGACATGGAGTTGCATACCTTACAAGACATTATTGAGCGCTTTGGAACAGCCAATCAGCCAATCAGAATCAAGAATTCAACAAAACTGTGATATTAAATAAAACACACGGTTTCCAGATTTTTATTTTTTTAACCAGGCACCACAGTTTGCTGACATACCTTATCTAAGTAGAGG
This sequence comes from Labeo catla, assembly GCA_012976165.1. NCBI lineage: Eukaryota > Metazoa > Chordata > Actinopteri > Cypriniformes > Cyprinidae > Labeo > Labeo catla. The sequence goes on along the minus strand of VONZ01001596.1, from coordinate 91,213 downwards.
ATGAGGGATCCTTGCTCTGAGAGCACTTTATTCTTTTCATATTTCTGAATGTATCTGTCCTTCCTTGTTGACAGCTGAGGACAAGAATATGAGAAAAAAAAGTGAAAACCAGAAGTGTAGGACCCGACCAGGCAGAACCTGATTCTACCAAGTATGACATGTTCCTGGATCAGCATCTTTGTTGACCCTGGAACAACGTTGTGATTAACCAATCAGATTTGAAAAATCAGTTTATAGTTTTTGTAAAGTTTAGGATTACAATCAGTATTTGGTGCTTACACATTAGTGTCATTCATCTATCATTTCCTCTGATTTTAGGGATTAATCATGGGTAAGGTTAGGTTTAAGTGTAGGGATGTGGTCAAGATTAAATTTTTGAATTAAAATGTTGTCCCAGGGTCAACAAAATATGTTGACCCAGGAACACATCTAACTCAGCAAAATCAGGACGTGCGTAGGACCAGCACTGACTGTATGAGTTTATCATCACAATACCTTTTTAAGATCACATTCGTCAGCATTAAATCCAGTCAGTAAGCCAACGTCAATAACAGTCATGGTGGCATCGATTGATTCATCATTTCGGAAGCTGTGAAAATGAAGATGAAGGGCAAATTTTATTAACCGTTTTTCTGTTTTGCTCCATTTTGTGTTTAAAGCTGTTTTCACTCTAGAGCTTTTGGGGTGAACCAGAGTCAGTTTGATCTCAGAATTATTATATTGTAGCAACACAGAGCTGCTTATGTCTCTAAATAAACTTTATGCGTCTTTGTACAGCGAGTAGCATCTGCATCGAAATGCACACCAACTCTGTTAAAGTCATTATTTAGTTACAATGGTAACCAGCTGTCACTAGTACTCAGACCAAGCGTGAAAACAGCCTAAATGAGCACATGCTTATGAATAACAAATAAAATAGATTCTTGGCCAAATAATCAATGTATTAGGATATTTGTTCACATACATGAAATCCATAGTAAGCTTGTACGTTTCAATGGCTCCTTGTTGATTTGCTAAGGAAACATACATGGTACTAATTCAGATGAGGAAGCAGCACATTAAGTATTTTGGAGATTATATTTTTGCTTTGAATGTATGGAAAGTGCTACAGAAAGGGCATGAACTCAATCTTACTCGGATGGTCTTTTTCCATTTTAACAGTCAGATCAAAGAATGTACAGTCAGACTTCTTCTCAGCAGGTGTGCGGTAGTACAGCGTCATAACCTGAAAACGGCAGCACATCTCAGATTAGATGTTCAAATGCTTTAATCTTGCTGCTTACTGTGTAAACGCTCATGAACACTCACTGAGAGAGTGGCTGTTCCAGTTCCTCTAGCAGTTACAGTGAACTCCTCGTGTATGTCCAGCTGTTGAGTGAATGCAGACCTACTCGAGTCATCAGAATAATCAAATCCATATAGACACTTAAAAGGGGTCATGAACTGTCTGTTTTTTTGTTTGTTTGTTTTTATTTTGTACTGTTCTCTGAGGTCCACTTATAAGGTTGTCAAGGTTTTTACATAAAAAAATTCTCTGTCCTGTTTTGACCCCTCTCATCAGAATGCTGTTTGAATAGTTTGTAGATTGTAAACTCAGAAGTAAACGCCCACTGCTATGATTGGCTAACAGTTGTGCATGTTAAACACCCTGCATCCTTCATAGATGGATGCTGCATTGATTTAGATCAAAAAGGCATGAATAACTCAATACATATCAAACAATCTGCACTCTCTTCACTCAAGTTCATTCACTCTTTCCTAATTTTGGGATCAGAAGGAAGGCAATGCAAAGACTGTTTTTCCACAACTTGGCACTGCACACATTCTTGTCTTCAGAGCCATATTTATCGATTGGTCTCTGTGTAGGCCTGTGTGTTCACCTCTCTCGTTAACACTACATGCACAAATCAGTGGGCGGGGCTAAACAGACAGTGATGTCAATGCAGGTGTTGATCTACTTCTGTGGAGGTGGTGCTTATCCACACTATTACATCATAGAGTAGATTACATAGGTTTTTAACCCTGTTCCTGGGGACCCACTGTCCTGCAAATGTATTTCCAACCTCCTTCAGCACACCTGGCCTGTGACTTGTTAAGCGATCTTAAAGACCTTGCTGGTTCAGGTGTGTTCGATTAGGGTTGGAGCTAAGCTCTGCCAGACAGTAGGTCCCCAGCAGCAGGTTTGAATGCCTATGGAGTAGAAGATTCCAAAAGCTGTCGTTTTGGCAGATTTTAGACTAATGAGAAAGTTTTGACTTCTGTAACTTACAGGATGTTTTTGTATAGTACAATGACCTCTTATATGTGGAAAGATGAAAGGAATTTTGGTTTCTCAGTTCATGACCGCTTTAAAAATGATCAGTGATAAACAACAAAAGTTTCATACTACAACAAAAAGATTTTCATTGAAACATTGAGTGGGAGCAATTTTGAACAATTTCTATGAGTTACTCCTCACCTTGTCTGACCATGTAAGATGTGCATTATCTCTTTTGACATTATATCTTATTGGTGTGCTTCTTCCTGAAACAGACAGCTCCACTTCCAGATTGACATTTTGTCGGTCCTTCACCTGTGTGCGATACTCTGCCACGGCCTGGAACACCATGATTGTCGCCTAGGAAAGACAGAAAAGCATTCAAACCCTGTCTCAGTCCTACACTTGTTCTGGTGTTTATCACAGTCGAATGATGAGGTGTTACTGCACCTGTGTGGTGCCTGATCCTGACCCATAGTGAGACTGTTGTCTGCCCAGCCAGTGCACTGCCTCTCCTGCTTTATCTAAGTCTTTTTCCTTCACAAGTGCCAGCACAGCATACGCCGTCGCCTCTAGTGAGTGATAATGCTGTCTAGGGACAGCCCAGGACCGACCGGCTGTTTCAAACACAAAACAGCAATAGAAACGGGGGTGTAGATGAAGATGCGTTCGCATAGGCTGATCCAGACCATCAAGTTTGATGCTTTGGCTTCGTTATGATCTATTTGTGCTCCCTGTTTGTTACATTAATGTTGTTAAAACAGACAAACAGCATTACAACACAAAGCATTCCGTATGCTGCCCTTCCACTTAGGTTTGTTGTACAAGCACAGCACATTTTGATGACTTGGTGTTGGTGTGACTGACCTTCTCCTTGGGTGGAATGTTTTATTAAGATGTCTTTATTGAGTTTCTTCTCATTGGCCATGGCGTAGGATGTCATTGCAACGGCGTAAGGATTGGTCAGTTCTGGAAGTCGACGTTCCAAGAAAGAAACAGCCTTCCTGATGTTTTCATTCAGACTCTATAAAAGTGTGTTTAAGAGCATAAAACTAAGACAAATATTTTTTTTTTAAAATAGCAACTGTTTATGATATTTATATATACATATTTATATATAATATTTATATACATATATATTAATGTTTTTGGCAAACGCAAAGGTGTACTTACGGCAACTGATCGAGCACAGATCGTTCTGCTTTCTTGCATTGCAATTAGGACAAAGGCTGTCAGAGAGGCATCGGCATCTTTGCCCTGTACGTCACCCTGGAATGAAGCACACATAAACAGAATATCTCAAAAATGTGTGTTTTCATATTAAATCAGCAAATGTAGCCCATTTATCTAGGGTTATTGAAATGCCGATAACAATATTACTTTTGCTTTGGTTCACAATTTACATTTACAGAGGGGAAATTAATTAGTTAATCCCCTGCTGATTTTGTATGTTTGCCCACTGACAAAGAAATAATCAGTCTGTAATTTTAATATTAGGTTTATTTTAACAGTGAAAGACAGAATAACACAAAAATCCAGAAAAATGCATTTCAAAAATAAGTTATAAATACATTTTAATGAGTGAAATAAGTATTTGATCCCCTATCAATCAGCAAGATTTCTGGCTCCCAGGTGTCTTTTATACAGGTATTGAGCTAAGATTAGGAGCTCTGCTCATTATTTTACACATTATTTGTACATTTATGTAATTACTTCATCTACTTCTACTGCGAGCTGTCATTCCTGTTCTCCTTTACATGTTTAAATTCACTGTGAACCAGAAGCTGTAACTGACTTCAGTATTGTGACATATTTCTGAGTAAAATGGAATATTTAAAATAGGGCAGGGGTTTGACTTTAGCTCACCTCATTACCATCTCTCTCAGCAGACTGACAGTTGGAAGGGAGCAGGACTAATTTTGATTTCTTGTAGACTTTAAATGCAGTCATTGACAGCCACATTCAACTTACCACCATCTCTCCATGATATACAGATGCATCCTCTTTAAAGGAGCCGTTTTGCAGTTGTTTGTGGAGGACCAGCCACTTGATGGCGTTGCAGATCACACTGTTCTCTATAGAAACAAGGTTGCTGGCCATGGCGAAGACTTTGGCCACATATGCTGTCAGCCTTTAATAGACACAAATGACAAAGATTGGTGTGCACTCAAAATTTGACACTGATGAAGGCAGATAGCCGAAATGTCTTTTGTTGATTGTTATCTCCTGCTTTAACGTCATTTGGCATAAAATTGGCACACCAATCTTTGTAATTTTTTAACATATATAGATCTTGGCACCTAACTAGCTGGGAGAGTGTGGTCAGTGTATTGATTGAAAGAAACAGAAAACAAATGCAAATTAATAAAATCAACAAAGTCAATAAAGTAACAACTACCTGCAATTAATTCTACATATATATATATATATATATATATATATAGGAGATACTGGGCATGAAATATATAAAGACAAATGCAATTAAAGGAAAATATTTTACCATGTGCTGCTCGGCCTGTGCATCCATGCAGCATAGGATCCATCTGATTTGCGGTAGCTCAGCTGCCGCTGATAACCTTAGTACAAAAAAAAAAAAAAAAAAAAAGCTAAAGGACTAATGTTTTTATTATCTATTTATTTTAGCTTTTGAAACACTTTGAAATGTGAAGTGCACAAGTTGTCGATTTCAGAGTTTGGGAGAGCATCTTTGAGAGAACTGTAATTTTATTCCAAATCATAGTAAGATCATTTATCTGTTGTGTCCTGCTGACCTGTGTTGATATGTTTGATGGCTTCATTACGGCGCTCCGTGCCAACAGCCTTCCACTGATTGGTGCTGTCCAGATAATGAGTGGCAATGAGAGGTAGAGTCATAAAGAACATGTTCTGTTCTCCACATCCGTGGGGTAGGACAATTAGGCGACCCATGAAGTCTCCACTGATGGCCTGCTCAACTGTCTGAGTGATCTCCTCACCTGAATGAATGAAGAAGGAACACAGGCTAAGAATTCAGTTTCTTCTTATATATAACATAAAAAGACAGAAAAATTGTTTATGAGGTCACATAAAAATAATATGTGTGGTTGAATATAAAAGTACTTATTTTAAATTAAAGAGCAGACATTAAAGAAAGGCTTAGTACCACAATATCTGCATTTGCATATTTTGCATGCAAAACAAATGAATCATAGAATTATCTTTTTTTTTTTTTCCTTTTGTATAATCTAAATATATTTTCACAAACTGGAATGTGCGCAAAAGACTGTGCGACACTGAAAGACGTGGAGGATACACCTACAAGCTAACCAAGGTCTAAGGGATACTAGAAAGCTACAAGCAGGTGAGTTTTTATCAACTCTTGACCGAAGTTTGCCACTCTGGATCTAGACTGTATTAGTGGACTAATGTAGGCAATAGTGATTGAGGGTATAGGGGGTGATTTTGAACACAGAAAAATATTGCAAAAGGATCTATCAAACTGAGATGTCCTTCAAATGAGCTTTATGACATGACAGCCTAGATAATTAGGGCCCTATAAAAAATCTGTTTTTTATTTTTTTCCCAAATTCCTTTTGATTTTTTTCTACATTCATTTTTTTTTCTGTTTTAATTTTTCTGGATTCCGTTTTTTTCCGTTTTAATTTTTCAACTACTTTTTAATGGTAAATTAAATTTTATTAATCAAAGATCTTGTCTAATTAAATAAAATCATGAAACTTACACAATTTTTACATCAATATAATAAAGGTTTAACAAAAATAACATGTTAAGGGGCCCTATGAAATGTTTATGTATATTTAAAATGTTCTGGTTATCAAGTGAAGGCATAAAACATTAATTTCATTTATCTTTTAATTATTGAAACTTTTTTTGGCAAACAAAGGGAAATTTACTATTAAAATTAAAAACATGGAAGAACTGTTGTGTAATTATACCCTAAAAAACAATGTTTGTTTCATTTTAGTAGTATAATTCTGGCACAATGTCTTCAAGTTAAACCGGACTACATTTCCCATGTTCCATTTCACTAATTACAGATTCACCTGTAGCTAATCACAGACACTATTTTTACACCCACTCAGATCCTTCTCAGATTGTTGAGTATTGTTGTGTTTATCTCTCTTCTAGCAATAGCACTTTACTGAGGCTATTCCCTGTCTTAGTTTTGTTTAGTTCTTAGTTCTTCTAGTCTTGTCATGTTGCCTGATTGCTGTTTCCTGATCTCCTGCCTGTCTTGGATTTATCTCTCGTCTTGTCATTGGACTCCTTGCCTGGATTACTGCATGTTTTGTGGATTACCTGTTTGGATTACGTTTGCCGTCGATCAACCCTCACCTGTTTACTGGACTACTCGTGTGTCTTGCTCTTAATATACCTGTTTGCCATTGTTTGACCCTGCCTGTGTATGACTATGTCTGTGAATAAAAGCTGTTGTGTGTCATGTTAAGAGTGAAGCAAAAGACAATTTGAAGACCACTTTGAGCATCCAGAGCGTGCAAACAGAGATGCATCAGTAAAAATCTGATTGGAATCACATTTCAAACCACCACTGTTTAAATCAAAAATCCAAAATCTTTTTTTTTTTTGCTGTTTAGACTTTCAAAACCCATCTGGATACAGTCTGGATATGCAAAAAAAAATCTGAGCAAGACCATGGACTTCATCAGTACATAAAAACATGCATGCATATAGAAGGAATCATTACACATTAATGAATAAGTCTTTTTTCTTACCAGTAATTGAGATGTACGTGTTAGCAGGTGTGTCTGGAACCCGATCAGCTGGTATTTCAGTTTTAAAAACCTCCCCTGTTCCATTTGAGGTGATAAACAGAAAAAAGCAAGATGGAGGAAGAGTCATGAGTCAGTTGAAGATTTTGAATGGTTTCAGTGTGTATTGAGCAAGAAAAGAGTAGAATGTGATTGTGGTCTTTGGATTGGCTGGAACTATAATGATATTCATAGTGTTTTTTGTTTTGTTTTCATAATTGGCTGGGAGTGTAATATGTGCAGTGTTATAAAATGAAAGTGTAACACAGTGATTATTGTGTGGTTCACAGTAAATCTCACCACTTGTAGTGTGACTGAGCTCCACACGTTTAATGGGAAGTTGAGACTGCACACCCTCAGACTGAAAGAGAGAGAGATTGAGTGAGATAGTCAAAGTATAGTAAACACCTACTGATCATTATGTGATGCAAATGACCGAATGAAATGAAAATTGAGAGAATTATCATCAGACGTACCACCACCTTCAGTGTCTTTTTCACTCCATCTGAAAAATCAAAAGCTGAAGCTTTCACCTCAATCATGTGATTTCCCAGTGTCATGGGAATAATTACAAATGAAACCGCTTCACTGGAGCCTTTGTTAATGGATAATGTTGTGCTGTATATGCCTTCCGTACTGGCAACGCTGCAAACATTTTCTGTCTCCATTAAGTGTACATTAACCTGGTGAAAATGGAAAATGGTAGAGTGAGACAGAAATCACCTCAATGTATAACAGAAACGTCCTTCAAAGTAAACAAAGAATTGTATATAAAATGTATGATGACAGAAGACATTTCAGGCTTTAGCACAGGAGAGTATTCTACACTAGTAACACTACAGTGAGGGTACATGAATTACCATGAATTCATGCAATAAACATAAAATTTCTCAAGAGCAATTTTTGAAGAGGGCACAAACAATACAGCCAAAATTGTACTGGTAAGGATAGACGTGTACAAAGCATGAAGACCGTGTTTAAATATGAGTTCGGTTCATAGGTTCACCACGTGGTCATATTATAATTATTTTGTCATATATATATTATTTTGCATCACCCACATAATATTTAGGTTTTGTCTGAGACTGAGGGTGACTATTATTTAGATATTAAACTGTAGACATTTATTAACTTTTTTTTTTTTTTACAAAACCAAAAAGCTGTTAAAGGATTTAAAATAAAATAAAATAAAATAAAATATATGAAAAAAAGCTTGGTCTTTTTTAAGGTAAGGAGTCACCTTTTAGTGTAACAAACGTAAAAATAAAGTTTAAGAATAAGCCAGAAAGTTGAGATCAAAATCATTTTGTGTTTTGTGCACATTGTGTGCAAAAGCTTAAAAGTTTATGTTCATGTCATTTAAAAATATGCCATCATTAATAACACACTATTTTTCAGTATTTAAAAGGGCCAAGTCACCACTTTAGTTGAGGGGCCACACACATAATGAAGTCATGAGAAGCTAATGCTTAGTTAATGATGACTACTGTATTTGGATGTCAACAGAATTCACATGCAATGTGCTGTGATTGGCCAATGTTGGGGTCTGTCCATTTACCTGCAGGCTACTAAGAAGAATATTTGAACATGCTTGATAACTCAGATCATAATTAATGAAGAACATTAGTTCTCACATTAACTGATATACTGTTCTAGCCTGTATGCATGCTTTAGGTAATGTGGATTTGTGTATATTCCTTTAATAATTCAAGTAGTCTTACCTGCACAAAATAATGCTTTTTTAATGCACAAATTCATAAATTGCTACAAATACCACATGCAAATGTACCATAAGCACAGACTTATCCAAAAGTGGATATTAAAGACCTCCATGATCATGAATTATAAATCATGATGATGGGTTCTTAGTTAATGTCTTAATTAAGGTGTTGTTCATTCATGAACATCCATGTTAGTTCCTGATAAATCATGGTATATAGCATGAAGTAATGCACAATTCATGCATGAATTTAGGCACGAGTTCATGGTTATTCATCTACCCTTACTGTAAAGTGTTACCCCACACTTATTTTTAGTTTGAGTCACGAGCAGCTCAAAAACTTCAAATGAGTCTTAGGATCAATATATGTTGTCATTCGTAAATTATTTGACTCAAATTCAAATGGTTACTGTGAGTGCACAGTTTTAATTTATAGCATGAAAGCTAAATTAAGTATTAAATATCAAATCTGATCTACAGTACCTTCGTCAGATTATTTGGGGTGTAATTGTGAATAATGGCCTTGATTTCAAGTTGTTCACCACGTACAGCAGAGTAAGGGATCTTGAGATCAATGAAAAACATATCTTGAACAACCATCTCCTCAGGTTCAGCCACACAGATGCCTTTGAGGAGGAAGACAGGCACACAGAAAGATTTAAAGCAGCAACTCCTGGATGATAAAGTTGTCTTTCAGACCATGTATTCTGCATTTGCAGCTTCACCTTACCAAGAGTTGGTGACAGACTGACAGCAAAGATCTGCCATGTAGTAATGGAGTCTTTCAGGTGAATCACTTTATCTGTGATTGATGTTGTTTCACTGTAATATGAGAAAATTACAAGCAAATATAAGAACCGTTGCCACAAATATAAGTACACTTGCCATGTTCATTTATGTAGCTCTTTTTTTTCTTTAGAGTTAAAAAAAAAAAGAAACACACAAACAAACAAAAATTAAATACATTTCTTCAACCATTACTTTCAGGTATCATTACTTGCAGTTAATTACAGCTAAACTGAAGATGTTTTGAAGATGGGTCTTATGGGTTTGGAATGGTGATGGTGAGTAAATTGAGTTTCATTTTTTGGGTAAACTATCACAGCTTTTGTCTAAAAGTCTCCTTCTTACCATTTATCGCAAGTGGGTAGATCAACCTCCTCCCAAAGCCAACTCTCAGGAAACTCCGTACGGGACACAATGTCCTCAGGGTCTGTTTTACATGTCCATTTCCCATCACAATAATCACCACCACCATCATCATCTTCATCATCATCACCTGTTTTGACAGATTAACAAAATAAATAAATAAACAGGGATGGAAAAGACCATTTAGAGCAAGAGAGCATCAGATAATCAAGTCAAATGTATTTCCATAGTGCTGTATACAATACAAATTGCTACAATCAGAAATCAATTTAATTGAATTTAATTTCCTCTATCTACACTATTCAACAGACCCATAAAGCTGCTTGTTTTGTGGTTGTGCAGTTGCTACTGTGAAAGTACAGTACTGATGTAATCATAGCTGTGATCATCTCGATTTAAAAACCAAAATAGCAAACATGTTTAAAGTAATCGAGGCAGCCCAGGTTTGTACGCGAGCAGATCAGGAGGTGCAAAAATTGATCTGTAAAGTTACCTGATAATCTGCATCGAATAACATAACTGACTGAGGTCTTCGACAAGATTTTTTTCTTTGATTCTCGGAAGGGAAAAATCTGCCTTCCCAGACAGCACACGTACGTCTGCAAGATGTCTGTTAAAGATCTGGAAGGCATCAGCTGTGTACAAACATCTGGCAGATGTCTGTTAGATGTCTGTTTTACATTCTAAATCAAAAACATCTAATAGACGTTTATTTGACATCTGATAGGAAACATCCAATAGATGTATTGCAGATGAGCAAACTACGTTTTGCAGATGTAAATGCAGACATCAAACAGACATCTCCAAGTTGTGCGTGTGCAATCAGGGTTGTTTTCTTTTTAATTAAAATAAAAGAAAAAAAAGCCATTATTCTACAGTATGACATAGTTAAGAAGTTAAGATCTTAATCCTCAAAGACACATACTACGAGCCATAATGATCTCCTCCTCCTCTTCAGTCTTCGTGTCTGTTTTCATCTCATTGCAGCAGTGAAGGAAGGCCTTGACACATTTTGGTCCGTCGACAATGTACGTGGCTCGCCGTTCACACGTGTAGCCGAGACTATTGTTCCTCATTCCATCAATACAGCACTGCCTTAGTTCACCAGAGTATTGTTCAGCTGAGAAGAGAATGTTAGTGGAAGGGGGGAAATACGAAGTACCTAATGGGAAGTCTCTGGATCACAGTGAAAAAAAAGAAGCCAGAAGATTGATTTGAACTGTAAGAGTAAAATCTGAGTAAAATGTAGCTTCTCACCCAGTGTACTAGTGATCTTCAGGAGACTCTCATTTCTTCGTTTTCTCTTTGCGAGTTTGGGACACTCGGGCCCTAGAGGACAATTCATTTGAATGAATTAATATGTAGTAAAAATCACTAAAGAATTCGAGAGCAGTGCAATCTATTTGGTAATGTTAGTTAACTATATTCCAAAACCAAGGAGCTAAGACACAGGGAGCCGAACAACAAACAACATTCAAGATCTGAGCAAAGACAATAGAAACAACAGGACAAAATACATGTGAACAACAACAACAAAGGCCTGGAATACACTACATGATAATCCGCAGTCGTGTAGTAAATGACAGCCAGTTTTCCTTTTTCATTTACAAAGTCAGTAAATGTATGATGTCCAGAGTTTTAAAAATCTGTTCATATTTTAAAATTCATGTAGTGTATTACAGCCTTTGCTAGAGTAAGACTGCTCTACATATGACAACTCAGATTTATAGTCAGAATTATAGTGTTAATGAGATTATGAATGCCTTAGTTCAATGACAATAACCACTGGGGATCTCTTTGTTCAGTGAATAAAACTGTAGGCTTTAAAAAAATGTACTTGTTCTGGTGTTGGTTCCTCCTGCAGTGTTGGACTCAAACATCAGACCTGCATCATTGAAAACCCCCATACTGTCCCTTCCACTTCCTGCCGTACAGCCGATGTCATGCTTCTCTATGACATCCCAGATCTAGAGGTGCAAAAAAGACACCAGTTAAGTATGTTTTCAGCCAAAAAGGTCATGTTGCGCTAAAGCCTGAAGAAAATCCTTCACCTGAGTCTGTGTAAGTCTGTTCTTGTTAAGGACATGCACAGCCTTGTCAACCACCACCAGACCAACTTTAGCTCCAGGATCTCCAGTTATCTGCAGCTTGACCTCCTCTTTTGTCTCATGGATTCCCTCATCCTTCACCTTAAGCTGGAGCTTTTATTAAACAAAGACATGCTGTGTCAGAAAAACAGACTTAGTTGCTTGGCACATCAACTACTTCTTGTGATGGTTGACCCACCTTTCCCATGCATGTGTCCTTCACATCAACCCAGACTGAATCAGACACCACCTCAGATGAGCCCACATGGTAATAAGCCACAATGCGGAAGGACGGCAACATGTCTTTGGTTACAGGCACAGGCAGAGTAACTAGAGCTTGTCCTCTCCTCTTAAACCTGTGCACTTGAACAATCTGACCTTTACTCAAGATCTGAAAAAGAAGCAGATGAGTAAAAATAAACTTAAGCAACTCTGTACGTTTTAAACACAAGCTGTGGTAGTAATCAAATATTGATATAATTAACTGATAGTTTTTGGTGGAAATTAAGAATAAAAAATATATAATAATAATAATAATAATAATAACCATTATCTTTAGTATGCATAGGCGTAAATTACGGGTGGGACATGTCCCCACCACTTTTTGCTAGGGTCGATATTGTTCCCACCACTGTTTTGAACGTCTCACGGCATGGTACTAAGCTGATGAAACATTTGTTTCTGTTAAATAAGATGCAATCTGGCACTGGAATCTGTTGTTTCTGAAATCATGCTGAATGTTCGTTGCAATGTTAGTGACAGAACATTCTCAATGCGGCTCGTGCTCAGTGTTCACACGCGAGCGCTTCAATCCATCGCAATGACGTTGCGGAGACTATCTATTCATTCCGGTTAAAAAGCAAAAAACAAAATACACACAAACATGTCCCTCCTCTTGATACAGGATCACTGATTAACATATAATAACATATAATAATAGAACTATTAGGTTAAAAATATGTCAATGCATTAACCGCAAGTTACGCCACTGTTACCATGTATGTGTAGTCTTGATCTTTGACTCCTGGACTTTGTCCAGTGTTCAGATTGACTATCATTTGATCACCGATCTGAAGCTCTGCAGCATCAATGCCAACGTGCAGGTAGTTTTTGGAGCCGCCTTTGGTCTTGTAGGCCTGAGCCGTCATCTTCTTCACTGCCTGCTGTTCATCTTTTAATTGTGGATCTTTGGTCTTTGCCTTAAAAAAAAAAACACACATATATATATATATATATATATATTTACTTGTTGCACATCTTGGCAGGTCTTACAGTGATCTGCAGTGTAGTAGATCCTCTTAGAGTGTTGACTGCAACCTTCGCAATGCCATTGTCTCTTGTTTGACCTTTGACGGCTTCACTGCCCACCACTTCCACTTCCACATTTACAGCAGGCGTCTGGTCAGGATTTGTTACAAAGACCTTTTATAAAACCCAGGCCAAAGAAAAAAAAACAACACAGGTGATCTTTTTTATTAACATATTAATGAAATGATTCCCTAGTTCCTATAACCTTTCAGGTTCTCAACTGTCTAGTCATTGTTTTATACCGAGACATCGAAGGTCATTCCAGGTTTGAAGAATTTTGGTGTTTTTTTTAAGTGGATGGTGTACGGTGATGTCACAATCTGAATGCCTCTCCTTTCTGCTTCCACCATTTCATTGCCTAAGACACACACAATTAGCTACTCACAAACAATCACACACATGCACGTCAAAATGGAGTCATACAGTATCTGTTGAGTCTTACCAGTTAGTGTTAAAATACTGACTGAAATATAGATTGACCGTCCAACCAGCTGGTTAATGTTTTGAAAGGCCGCAATGATCATTTCACTGGTCAGTTTTGCAGTACCTGCTCCTTTCATGATCTATTCATGAATGAGAAAGACAGCAACATCAGTCTACAAGATGCAATAGAAAGTCATTCAACTATTTATTTAAATCCTTGTCTAGGTGAGGAGAAATGTATAGTGACCGATAGTGATGGGCGCTTTCCAAGCACTGCTTTGTGAATCTTCGAAACTTCTGTGAATCAATTGTTCCAAAAATGTGGTTCGGAGCACGTGTCAAACTGCCGAAGTCATGTGATTTCAGTAAACGAGGCTTCATTACATCATAACAGTTTTTAAACATTTCGAAATTTCAATGGATTGCTGTTGGGGAGCAAACTCTGTAAACCCGTGAATCATGCAAGTTCACTGAGATCAAACCCCAGCGGCAAACCACTGAACCAGTGTCTATGGTTTTTACCTGATCTCAGATCAGTTTCATCAATTTTTAGAATGTGTGTGTGTGTAATTAAAAGGATGAAAAGTAGTTAATAGCCTCTTACTGGCCTCTCTATAGAAGCTGTCCATAAAACAAACTAAAAAAGCCCTGCAGATTAATCTAAAATATTTTAATAAACCATGTATTATACATACACGTATTATATACATATACAATATTTAATGGTATTTGATTATTTTTATTGCATTCTATATATTATACTTTCAATATATGCAGTGGGTTTTTAAAAGCTGTTTTTATGCATGTTTTAGCCAGGTGGCAAGCCCCCGGTCTCCCTCTTGAAGCCAACACGGAAGTGACTAAAACTGCAATTCATCGACTGGCCGCTAGAGACTGGCTGCAAAAGGGAATCAATCCCATAGACTCGCCATGTTAAAGTGATTTTGAGGGGGGTGATTTTTTTTATAACTCATCCGTTTAATTTATATTAAGCCTTAAAGTTCTGCATAATTTAGGGCGTGGTCACTTAAGTGACAGGTGGATTGCCGCTGCTGTCACCACCGGTGTGGTTTCAGCAACCAGCTCCACCCACGTCCCGCCTATTTGCCCATTTTCGATTATCCGGGAGTGACGTGCAGTGACGTGCAGTGATTCCAAGATGGCGACGGCTGACTCCCGCCCAATAAGAGCTTCAAAAATGCTCTTCGGAAACCTACGGGTGACGTCACGGACACTATGTCCATGTTTTTTACAGTCTATGGCTTTAACCTGCGTTTTTGTTGCATTTACACACTTTCGACCAGCAGGCGCCACTAGTGTCTGGTGTTTCGAGCGCTTCGAAACACAGTGAATCATTTTGCGAAGCAACTGATTCAGTTGATTTGAAGCTTTGAAAAGGTCTGTTTCTGATCGAGAGGAGACATATTCAGTGTTGCCAAGTCCATGTTTTTTTCGATGGAATCGGGCTACTTTAACGCTGTTGCTGCGGGTTGAATCGACCTCAATAATGTCATATTTAGCCCCTGAAATGGAATTTACCAGGGGAACACAGACAAAAAAAAAACAAACAAAAAAAAAACGTGTATTTTATCCCCCAGAACTCACTGATGGCACCCAGCATGCATTGCAGTATGAATAAATTATGCAGCTGAATTGCCTTAGTATTTTATTTTATTCTTACCATCTGCTTTTAATTTTGCAGTAGTTTTGGTTGTGACGTCTTAGTAGCTTGTTTTGTGATGTTCAGAGTTTTATCAGAATATTTTGTTGATTTTTACCATTGTAAAGATTCATTTGCTGAGTCTTGATGTCTGTCTGAACACTTATGAGGCTGTATTTTTTTATTTTTTTGTAACATATTGTACTGTTGTCATGATGCATTGCTCCGCAAGGCTAGATAGTGAGTGTCAGACCTTTTGTACTGTTTAGTGTGTTTTCCTAATGTTTGCCCTTATTTGGACCTTCCATTTTCGTTTCTTATTACGTCACTGTGTCATTGTTCACACCTGTCCTCCCCTGATTGGTTTATTCTGTGTATATAAGTTTGGTTGTGTCTGTATTGGTTGGTTGGTGATTATATTGTCATTCTGTTTCCGTTCGTGTACGTTGTGTTTGTTTTGGATTTCCCTGCTGTTCCTGTCCGTTCCTGCCTTTATGTGGATTATTTAATAAATGTTTATGCATTGGACTTTCTCGTCACACTTCTCATTCTTCGTACACCACGACTCGTGACAGTGAGCTAATGTGAGTATGTGAGTAATAAAACTCGAATAATGCTTCAAGGTGTAACTTTTCTTCATTTTGAGAGAAGTGTTGTATTTTCTGACAGAATTGCAAGGTTGCCGATATTTTTGGCCATGACTGTGTATGTGTGTATATATATATAAAATTATAATATATTATATATATATATATATATTTATATTTATTAGGGGTGTAATGGTACACATACGTCACAGTTCAGCACGTACCTCGGTTCGAGGGTCACGGTTCAATGCAATTTCGGTACAACAGAAAAAAAAAATCAAATCTACTATGCTAGGTTTCTTTTCATTTATTTTAAACAGACAGTAGTACAAATTAATTTTTTTTTTCCACCTACATGTGAAAATACTAAATATTATAAATCAAATTAATGTCACATATAGGCTATAAAATCTGCACTACATATATACCTACAAGGAATAAATATTGAAATATATTTAATTTAGTTAACTGAAAGACAAGGGAAAAAGAACTGTGCAACACGTAACTGTCACGAATCTGGTCGGTGTCCCGCTGTCCGCTCACCACCAGATGTCACTCTCACCTTATCACTCACTGACTGTTGCATTACACCCCGGACTACATCTCCCAGTATCCATCGCGCTGATTGCATCAGCATCTGTGACCAATCAGCGGCGCTATAAAAGCCCCGGTCCTTCCCCACGCAGGTCACGGATTGTTGTGGGTGTTTTGTTACTATTTCCAAATTTCCTAGTATTCTAGTTCCCTGTGTTTACGTTCCTGCCTGGCCACCTCGTTTACGTTTGTCTGCCGCCTACCTTTCGGACTATCGCTCGGATTTTTGGATTATTCTCTTGGATTGCCCCGTTTCGGATACCGTTCGCCCCTGGTTCTACTCACGCCTGCTTCACGGACTCCCACTGTGCTTAGCCTTCGTTGTTCCTGTTTGCTTGTTGTCTACCCTGCCTGCATTGACCATGTATCTGTCTCGTCCCATTAATAAAAGCTCGCATGTGGATCCGCTCGCCTCTCGTCCCTCACTCCTTGTAACAGTAACGTAGCCTATATTTGCTGAGTTTCAGTTCAGTTTTGTGACAGAAAAGAAACTCAAATGGCAGACATTCTATTTGTTTTCGTTTAAGTTGATTTTGTTGGTATGAGGAAAGTTGAAGTGATCGCTTCGGCACACACAAACACAAAACATATCAGTTCCAGGTTTCTAGCATTGCTAACTTGACAATGTGCAGTTGGTACTTTTAAAAATAAAACACAGTGAACCAAACATCAGCATGCCCACCTGTGTCAAAAGCTTTGATTAGGTTCTATTTCTGGCTCACTTACAGAGGTTTTACTGGAAGATTACGTTAAAGGGAATTTAACATGTTAGGCAATAATATTTAAACAGGCAAGATGTTTAATGTCTCTCACCTGTATGTTTTGCACAGATTTAGGAATACTTGATTTCTTCATACCATCCATCACACCAAACACCACAAAAGCATTTCCATCCACATTCTGTCCAAACAGGTACCTATAGAAGCATTTTAATTGATATTGTATATCTGACTTGAATAAAATCAGTTCATTTAAATGTTACCGCATGAAGCACGTTTAGGTCACCTAAAACACATTTACATAGCTAATGTATTTTGAATGATGTATTATATTCACTGAGCAACACATTTGCTTTGATAAAAAAGTTCAATCAGTCTGTATTTTTTTTTTTTTATGTATTTATTTATGTGTTTATTTTTGCCGTGATTTTGAATCCAGTCTTCATTGGTTGGAACATTTGGTTTCCACTAATCATTGTCACAATATTTTGTTCTCAATTAATTACACAATGTATGTAAGTAAAGATTTTTAACTTGAATTTTTTTGATCATTGATATCAAATGTGTGATTTAAGTGTTCCCTTAATATGTTTTAGCATTGTACTATATTAGCATATTCATAAATTAACCAAGAATAATAAATGCTTTACAAATTATTTGTTTGTCAGTTCAACACCTAATGCATAAATGACCTTTGTTACAGAGGAGGCTTCCGTACCGCCTCCTCCGCACCACCAGAGGGAACTCTCACCAGAATACTGATTCGGTCTCATTCGGACTCCATTTCCCATAACCCCTCATGCCTGGGACTGACACGTCACACACACACCTGTACCTCATTACTCTCACACAGTATAAAACACACACACACACACATCACCTCCCCGCGAAGTCTTGATTTGCCCCGGCTGTCATTTCTGAGCGTTATTTGTATATCACTGGACTGCTTTCTCGTTGACTACCTGGACTGTTACTCGCTATTGATTCTTCTCTGTGTACCTCGACCCTTGGATTGTTTATTTGGATTTGTATCTCTGCCGCCTGCCCCGACACCCCGCCTGGTTCTCGTTTCTGAGTCTGTCTATTCCCTGTGGACCCTGTTTGCTGTTGTTTTGACCCTGCCTGTACCCGACTTCGTAAATAAAGCTGCAAATGGATCCAAACGCTTCCGCTGATCTGTCACAGAAGACTTCGCCACATGGTGATCCAGCAGCTGTGGCTCAATTGTCATCGGAACTCTCTGCCCAAGCCACCCAGCTCGCGATGCACCACCACCAGCTAGCACGCCTGACAACGCTCACTGAGGAGCTGGTGAGAACCTTGCAGGGCCTGCAAATTACCCCTGCAGCAGTAACACCTGAGCCTAGCGTGCCGCCTCCAACTCCCGCTATTCCTGCCGTCACGAGCCCTCCAGCGCCCGCCAGTCCTCGTCTCGCCTTCCCAGAAAAGTTTAACGGCGATCCAACCAAATGTAAGGGCTTTTTACTACAATGTACATTGTTTGTAAATCAACAACCAGCTCTATATCCCACAGACTCGAGCCGTATAGCTTTCGTTTGTGCTCTGCTAACCGGAAGAGCTTTGGATTGGGCGACAGCGGTATGGAGGACCGACACTCCAGTTCACACCACCTTCTGCGATTTCTTGGCACACTTTCGTGAGGTTTTCGAACATCCTGCCGGAGGAAGGAGCGCGGGTGAGGAGTTATTAAATTTATCGCAGGGAAGGAGAATGGCAGCGGATTACGCCCTATCCTTTCGCACGCTGGCCGCCCAAACAACGTGGGTAGAGGACACCTTAAAGCTGCTTTTCCGTCGTGGTCTCAACCACGAACTCCAGTCGGAGTTGGCGTGCCGCGACGAGGGTCGTTCGCTCAACGACTTCATTGAACTCACCATTCAAGTGGATAATCTCATTCGTACTCGACGCTCTCCACGAAGCATGACCCCGTCTTCCACTGAAACCCACAATTCTCCAGAATCCATGCAGATCGGCAACACTCACCTTACTCCAGAGGAACGAGATAGGCGTGTGCAGGATCATCTCTGCCTCTACTGCGGACAGGCGGGCCACACCAAATCCACCTGTCCCATCCGTCCCAATCGTGCGGTGAGTGTAAACCCTCCTTCAACCATCCAACTACCAGTAGTCTTGCATGTCGCTAATCAAATGATAACAACCACTGCATTAATCGACTCTGGCACCGCAGGAAATTTCATTTCTGCCGAGTTCGCTCGGAAACATAATATCGCTCTCACCCCGTTTTCCTCTTTTCTGGCAGTGGAGGCGCTAGACGGCCGACCCCTTGGTGAGGGGAGTGTGCAGAGCGTCACTGAAACCATCCGCATGCACATCGGGGCCCTTCACAAGGAATCTATCCAATTCTACACCATTCAATCTGCTCATCACAAGTTAATTCTAGGACTCCCCTGGCTGCGTAAACATGACCCACACATCGAATGGAGAGAGGGGAGATTACTCCAATGGGGCGACTTCTGTCAGAAGAACTGTGTCTCCACCATCCAACCCATTGTCCGCCGCGCACCAGCGCCCCCAGAGGCCGACGTCGAAACGACCAAACTACCCGCTATGTATCACGACCTGAAATTGGCCTTCAGCAAGACCAAAGCGACACAACTCCCACCACATCGTTCGATTGACTGTGCCATCGAGTTACTGCCAGGACAGTCGCCCCCTAAAGGTCGTATTTTCCCTCTCTCCCAACCTGAATCGCAAGCCATGAACGAATACATCAGGGAGGAACTAGCCAAGGGATTCATTCGTCCATCCACGTCAAGGGATTTTTCTTCGTAAAGAAGAAAGACGGAGGCCTACGACCCTGCATTGACTACCGCGGCCTTAATGAGGTAACAGTCAAGTTCCGATACCCACTACCATTAGTCCCCTCAGCTCTAGAACAGCTTTGTCAAGCGAAATATTATACCAAACTGGACTTACGCAATGCCTACAACCTGATCCGCATCAGAGAAGGGGACGAGTGGAAAACGGCCTTTTCAACCACTAGTGGGCACTATGAATACCGGGTGATGCCCTTCGGGTTATCCAACAGTCCGTCGGTCTTTCAGGCCTTCATGAATGACGTCTTCCGGGACACGTTGGACAAATGGGTCATCGTGTACATTGACGACATTCTGATTTTCTCCAACTCCATGTCTGAACACATCCAGCACGTCAGGTCAGTCCTCGAACGTCTTATTCAATACCAGCTCTATGCCAAACTGGAGAAATGCGAGTTCCACCAAACGTCCACCGCCTTCCTCGGATACATCATCAGCCAGGAGGGAGTCGCTATGGACGATGGGAAGGTGGAGGCGGTTCTACGCTGGCCGCAGCCCCAGACCCTCAAGGAGTTACAGAGGTTTTTGGGGTTTGCAAATTTCTACAGGCGGTTCATTAGGGGATTCAGCACAGTGGCAGCCCCCCTGACAGCCATGACCAAGCGTCAGTCCGCCCGGCTAAACTGGACTCCCGAAGCATTAAGGGCCTTTGACGAGTTGCGAGCACGATTCACCTCAGCACCCATACTACGTCACCCAGACCCCAACCAACCTTTTATTGTGGAAGTGGATGCCTCCAACACTGGAGTTGGAGCTGTGCTTTCCCAGCGACAAGGTAACCCAGCCAAGATGTACCCTTGTGCCTTCTTTTCTCGTAAACTGACGCCAGCGGAACGTAACTACGATGTCGGCAACCGCGAGTTGTTGGCAATGAAATTGGCTTTGGAGGAATGGCGACACTGGTTAGAGGGGGCTAAGCATCCGTTCACTATACTCACTGATCACAAAAACCTCGAATACCTCAGAACAGCCATGAGACTTAATCCCCGGCAAGCCAGGTGGGCACTATTTTTCACCAGATTCCAGTTCATGGTGACCTACCGACCAGGGACAAAAAACGTCAAGGCAGACTCTCTCTCTCGCCAGTCCGAAATGCCCACTCGTCCCGAACGCCAGGAGACTATACTCCCAACAACTCTACTGCTAGCTCCAGTCCAGTGGGACATTATTACCGAGCTGGAGGATGCCAATCAACAATCATCCGCCCCACCAGAATGTCCTGCCGGAAAGCTGTTTGTCCCAGAGGCCCTCAGAGAGCGAGTACTCACCCAGGTTCACAGCATCCCCAGCTCTGGTCATCCGGGCATCGACGCCACAATCCATCTTCTAAGGAATCGTTTCTGGTGGCCAACCCTCGCTACAGAAACTATTCAATTCGTTAACCGATGCTCTGTCTGCCAGACCTCCAAACCCTCCAAGCATCTGCCAGCTGGTTTGCTGCAACCATTACCGTTGCCACAACGACCTTGGTCCCATATCGCCATAGATTTCATTACCGATCTACCGAGTTCACAAGGTAATACCACTATCTTCACAATCGTCGACAGATTCTCGAAGGCTTGCCGCCTCATCCCCATTCCGAAACTCCCGTCTGCTTTGGAGGCCGCTGAACTCCTTTGTAACCAGGTCTTCCGGTTCTATGGTCTCCCCGAAGACATCGTGTCAGACCGCGGACCCCAATTCACCTCCAGACTCTGGTCAGCCTTCTTCAAACTACTCAACGTCAATGTCAGCTTGACCTCCGGCTACCATCCACAATCGAACGGCCAGACAGAACGCCTAAATCAAGAAGTCATAAGATTCCTTAGAAGCTACTGCTACAGTCACCAATCCGACTGGAGCCGTTACCTCATGTGGGCCGAATATGCACAGAACTCCCTGACTAAGCCCTCCACGGGCATGACCCCATTTCAATGCATCCTCGGTTTCCAACCGCCTATGTTCCCCTGGACAGATGAACCAGCCGATCTCCCTTCCGTCAACGACTGGTTTCAGCGCAGTGAGGACACATGGAACCAGGCTCACGTACACCTCTCACACGCTGTCAGAAGACAGACCCAGTCGGCAAACCTACATCGCCGCCCAGGCCCTCACTATACCCCTGGTCAATAGGTATGGCTGTCCACCCATGACCTACGCCTCAAGCTCCCATGCAGAAAACTCAGTCCCAGGTATGTTGGTCCATTCCAAATTATTAGACAAATTACCCCAGTATCCTTCCGTCTCGATTTACCTGCTAACTATCGTATTTCTCCCACTTTTCATATGTCGTTGCTGAAACCCGCTGGGGGTCCGGAGGAGGCGTCAGAGGAGGAAGCCGGTCCACAGACCCCCCCCCCATCTTGATTGACGGCGAGGAGGCCTATTGGGTGCACGAACTCCTGGATTCTAGGCGCCGGGGAGGCAGACTGCAATACCTGGTCGATTGGGAGGGGTTCGGTCCGGAGGACCGCTCCTGGGTCAACTCAGATGATATCCTCGACCCCTCTCTCACTGATGAGTTTCATCGGAGGTTCCCGGAAAAACCGGCCCCTCGACCCCGAGGTAGACCCCGGCGCCGTGCACCTCCTCGCGTCAGGAGCCGCTCGCAGGGGGGGGGCTCTGTTACAGAGGAGGCTTCCGTACCACCTCCTCCGCACCACCAGAGGGAACTCTCACCAGAATACTGATTCGGTCTCATTCGGACTCCATTTCCCATAACCCCTCATGCCTGGGACTGACACGTCACACACACACCTGCACCTCATTACTCTCACACAGTATAAAACACACACACACACACATCACCTCCCCGCGAAGTCTTGATTTGCCCCGGCTGTCATTTCTGAGCGTTATTTGTATATCACTGGACTGCTTTCTCGTTGACTACCTGGACTGTTACTCGCTATTGATTCTTCTCTGTGTACCTCGACCCTTGGATTGTTTATTTGGATTTGTATCTCTGCCGCCTGCCCCGACACCCCGCCTGGTTCTCGTTTCTGAGTCTGTCTATTCCCTGTGGACCATGTTTGCTGCTGTTTTGACCCTGCCTGTACCCGACTTCGTAAATAAAGCTGCAAATGGATCCAAACGCTTCCGCTGATCTGTCACAACCTTAAGATAAACTAAGTTATTACATATTTTATAGTGCAGATCGACTGGAATGACTGACACAATAGAAATTTTCTATTTAAGTTCATAAGTTCATACTACCAGTAAAACAGAGAATAACTCAACTCAATTTTTTGGTTTGGTCATAGTACATTATTTTGTAGTTTACATATAAATCTATTTTATCAATGTGTTGACACTGTAGATTTTAATACAATGAAGCAGAACATATTTTGTCTTACTTGGCTTCAATGTCGACCGTCAGGCTCTCATCACTCACGTAGAAGAACGACTTACTGGGTTTTAGTTTCACTTCAAATGTTGGAAGCACTAAAACCAAACCAGACACACAAATAAACAAATACATTATTTGACTCATCATATTCTTGCACAACACACAGTTTGTTAACTCGGGTCTTACCATATTCTTTGACCTCAAAGTCTGCAGTAAACTTCTTTTGAGGATTGTTTGAGAACAGTGTGACCACCTTCCAGATCCCAGGACTGAAACAAAGAGAACACATCCAGAATCATGTGCATGTCTCATTTCATGACATTAAAACAGGTGATAACAGATCATGAACAGGATTTTGCTGCTGTTTACTGATAAATGATTAGATATTTCCCTGAAGCAGAGACCACAGACAGATAAAAATGTTTTAAACACGTTATAACGTTATAAAAATATATATTTTTTGTTGTTTCACTCATGTTGAATAGCTTCAGTCCTGACAGTGTTTTATGCACCTGGCAATCTCAGGAATGGGGTATTGTCCAGATTTGATCCCTTTCACTGGAGATATCTTCTCTGTTGAAACTGTGATGCCTTGAGGATTCTTCAGAAACACAAAAAAAAAAAACATTAACGCTACAACTGCTAAGATCGTCAGTGCAATGTTGCTCATTACTGCTGAAATATCTTGAATGAGTGTGAGTGTGCATACCTTGATTTCCACTGTGATTTCAGACTGGCTAAGTGGTGTCATGTTGGGCATCACAGAGAAAATCCTGTACTTAACTGCAAAAGAAGCCAAAGCAGAAATATTTTGAAAAGTTTTATGTACACAGTAAAATCCCCAGTGTTTACATAATTCTCACTCAGAGTGTAAAAATGTAAGTTAATGAGATAATTAGTTGATTATTTGGGTGATGACTGAGCATTACTGAAGAACTCCTGCTGTTAACAAACTGAATCACTGAAAGAAAGAGAATGAAATCAGTTATTCAAGCCTCTATTCTGATATTTAAACATAACCATCAACACCTGATTGTCAAAACAAACATGTCTGATAAACACACAGCTACTGCAATAAAAAAAAAAATAAAAATAAATAAATAAATAAATAAATAAATAAAAAGAAAAAAAGGGTAACACTTTAGAATACAGTTCCGTCATTAATAACTACACAGGAACAAATGACTAATGCACTATTAACCTTCTAGTAACTACTACTGACTAACAAGAAATTCTGATTAATGAATCAGTAAGTAATAGTGCTCAGTTGAAAGTAGTAGTTCACTATTAGCTAATCAGTAACTACTATTTTTTCATATCTCCCAAAGAACTACTAAGAACTACTATATACCTGTTCATAATTAATGTGAATGATGCAAAATATATAGTAAAGATTATGGTAACCCACTAGTAATGACACAGGTAATACCAAATACTGCAGAAGGAGTTACTAATTATTTGGATCCGTATTCTAAAGTGAAGATCATGATACCTCTCTAGTAATGATGGAAACTATTGTAAGCTATTGAGGTTTTGGATAGTAATGACTCAAGTGTTACTACATACTTCAGAAGGAGTTACTAATTATTTGGATCCGTATTCTAAAGTGAAGATCTGTAACGCCAAGCCAGCAGAGGGAGCCCTCACCCTAGGACTGCCCGCATGCTCCCTCTGCTGCTTCTACTGTTACTTCCTGTTTGGCACTATTTAAAGACTGACCATGTGCTCATAACCTTGCGAAGTATTGCCAGTTAACCTGCCTTACCGAGCGTTGTACATTACTCTGTTGGATTACCTGTTGCTGTTTTGCTTTGTTTATGGATTTCTGAGTTTACAGATCACCCCTGTTTGGATTGTTTGCCTGTGTGGACTGCTTTCAAGGTTTGACCTATTTCTGCCTCTGACTATCGCTCTCTGGACTACCCCTGCTGCTACGTTTGTTATATTGGACTGATTCCCCGGTAACTGACCTACTGCCTCGATTTACCTCTCTGCTGCTCGGATTACGTTTGTGTTGTGTTGCCATTTGGACTGCCTTTCCAGTTTACTGACCCTCTGCCTGTTTCATTGTATTCTACTGCTGTTAATAAACTTCCGCATATGGTTTCAACTTCCGCCTCAGCGTCCTCGTTACAGAATACTTCGCCTCCCCTGAATCCAGCGGAAGTTACAGCATACACAACCAAAATTATGAACCCAGCAGTATCTCGTCTCATCTGCCTTCGTCAAGGCGACAGGGCCATAGAGGAGTATGTTGAGGATTTTTGTGGACTGTGTCATCTAGTAGGTTTTAATGATGTGGCACTAAAAGACTTTTTTCGTTTTGGGTTAAACGAGCCCATTAGTTCAAGTCTGCCAGGGGGGGAAATTTGTTGGTCACTGGAGGAATATATCGATCATGCCTTGCTCTTAAGCGGATCACCATACACTGTTGGGATTGCAGACGAGGGACCCCGCAATCCCGCAGTAACCACCACACCACAGCCTGTTCAAGCCACATCCACCAAGCCAAAGCCTGCTCACGCCACGCCTGCCGCTCCAGGGCCTGCTCACGCCACGCCTGCCGCCCGTCCAGAGTCTGCACCCGTCATGGCCGCCATCCCCAAACCTGTTCACAAGATGGCCGCCATTCCAGAGCCAGTCCACAAGATGGCCGCCATCCCCAAACCTGTTCACAAGATGGCTGCCATTCCAGAACCAGTCCACAAGATGGCCGCCATTCCAGAGCCAGTCCACAAGATGGCCGCCAACCCCGAACCTGTTCACAAGATGGCCGCCATCTCAGAGCCACTCCACAAAATAATCGCTGTTTCCAAGCCACGCCTCATGATGGCCCATGTACTGGACTCACCCCTAATGGCTGTATGGGCAGCTAAAACGGCAGCTACCCCTGATCCAGGTCAAGTTGCAGCTGTATCAAGTCAAGTCACGACTGTGTTTCCTGAGCCAAGTAAGATTACAGCTACTGTTCCTGTACCAAGTCAAGCTGCAGAACCAAGTCAAGCTACAGAACCAAGTCAAGCTGCAGAACCAAGTCAAGCTACAGTTGCTGCTCCAGGGTCAAGTCAAGTTTCCAAGTCAAGTCCAGTTCCAGAGTCCGGCCAAGCAACAGAGTCCGGCCAAGCAACAGAGTCCGGCCAAGCAACAGAGTCAAGTCAAGCCAAAGCTGCTGTTTTCCGTGAGTCAAGCAAGGCCACAGCTGTTCCCCATGAACCAAGCCAAGTCACAGCTGTGTTCCACGAGCCAAGCCAAGATACAGCTGTTGTTCCCCACGAGTCAAGCCAAGTCACAGCTGTTCCCCACGAGTCAAGCCAAGTCACAGCTGTTCCCCACGAGTCAAGCCAAGTCACAGCTGTTCCCCACAAGTCAAGCCAAGTCACAGCTGTACCCCACAAGTCAAGTCACGCTGCAGCTGTTGTTCCTGAGTCAAGCCATGTCGTTCCTGAGTCAAGCCATGTCGTTCCTGAGTCAAGCCATGTTGTTCCTGAGTCAAGTCACGTTACAGCAGATCTTCACAAGTCAAGTCAAATTGCTGCTGTCTTCCCTGAGCTAAGCCACGCCACGGTTGTTCTTCATGAGCCAAGTCAAGTTGCTGCTATTGTTCCTGAGTCAAACCAAGCCACAGTTGATCTTCATGAACCAGGTCAAGCCACAGCAGAACTCCCTGAGTCAAGTCAGGCCACAGCAGGCCCCCCTGTGTCAAGTCAGGCTACGGCAGGTCTCCCTGAGTCAAGTCAGGCCACGGCAGGCCTCCCTGAGTCAAGTCAGGCCACAGCAGGCCTCCCTGAGTCAAGGCAAAAAGCTGTTGTCCTACCAAAACCTCACCAGGTCCCCTTTAACCTTCTCAAACCACCTCACATCTCAGCTGAAACCACAGAGCCCACGCTCCCAAGCCACGCAGAGCCCACGCTCCCAAGCCACGCAGAGCCCACGCTCCCAAGCCACGCAGAGCCCACATTCACAAGCCACAAGCCCATAGCATCAGCACCCACAAGGTCAACAGACACCCCACTAGCTACTGTGCTGCCTGTAATGGCCGTAGCCATCTTCAGTGTGTGGGCTGCATACTGTGCTCCAGAGGCCTCTTCTGTCCACGAGTCTGCTCCCGAGGCCTCGCCGGTCCACGAGTCTGCCCCGGAGGCCTCGTCTGTCTACGAGTCTGCTCCAGAAGCTTCGTCTACCCACGAGTCTACTCAAGAAGCCTTGTCTATCCATGAGTCTGCTCCCAAGGCCTCGTCTATCCACGAGTCTATGCCAGAAGCCTCTCTTGTCCAAGAGTTTGCGCCAATACCTCCTGAGGTGTCAGCATGCGCTGTAGAAGCTCCTAAGGAGGTGGCGTCCATTAATGAACTCACTGCCACGTCTGTCCACGAGTCTATGTCAGAGGCCTCTTCTGTCAAAGACTCTGCGCCAATGCCCCCAGAAGTGGCAGCTCCGGCTGCAGAATCTCCTAAAGGGGCGGCGTTTCCCCACGGACTCTCTGCCTGTCCTGTCACGGCCATGAAGGCCATTTATAATTGCCCTGCCACACCTGCCCAAGCATCTGCGCCCATGCCCCCAGAGGTGTCAGCGCAAGCTGTAGATCCTCCTATGGGGGCGGCGTCCTATCATGAACTCTCTGCCCGTCATGTCACAGTCACAAAGGCCTACGATGAACTCTCTGCCTGTCATGTCATAGCCAAGAAGGCCTATTATGAACTCTCTGCCCGCCATGTCGCAATCAAGAAGGCCAAAGAAATCATTCAGGTACACACTGCTCTGCCTGCCTCGCCATGGCTTCCTGCTCTGCCTGCTCTACCTGCCTCGCCATGGCTCCTTGCTCTGCCTGCCTCGCTATGGCCCCCTGTTCTGTCTGCTCTGCCTGCTTCGCCATGGCTCCCAGCTCTACCTGCTCTGCCTGCCCCACCATGGTTCCCTACTCTGCCATTGCTCCACGGCCCTGGCCTTCCAGTACTTCATGGTCTGCTACTGCTTCACAGCCCAGGACCTCCAGTGTTCCACTGTCTGTCATTGCTCCGCGGCCCAGGCACGTCAATGTTTCACGGTCTGCTGTCGCTCCACGGCCCAGGTCCTCCAGGTTTCCACTGTCTGCCACAGCTCCACGGCCCAGGTCCTCCAGTGCTTCACTGTCTGCCACTGCTCCATGGCCCAGGTCCTCCAGTGCTTCACTGTCTGTCCCTGCTCCACGATCCAGGCCCACCTGCTTTACATGGACCTGGCCCTCCGTCCCACCCCCTGTTTTGCCTCTGTTCCCCCACCCACCTGGACTGTTGTTTTGAGCGCCAGGAGTCGCTCCTGGGGGGGGGATTCTGTAACGCCAAGCCAGCAGAGGGAGCCCTCACCCTAGGACTGCCTGCATGCTCCCTCTGCTGCTTCTACTGTTACTTCCTGTTTGGCACTATTTAAAGACTGACCATGTGCTCATAACCTTGCGAAGTATTGCCAGTTAACCTGCCTTACCGAGCGTTGTACATTACTCTGTTGGATTACCTGTTGCTGTTTTGCTTTGTTTATGGATTTCTGAGTTTACAGATCACCCCTGTTTGGATTGTTTGCCTGTGTGGACTGCTTTCAAGGTTTGACCTATTTCTGCCTCTGACTATCGCTCTCTGGACTACCCCTGCTGCTACGTTTGTTATATTGGACTGATTCCCCGGTAACTGACCTACTGCCTCGATTTACCTCTCTGCTGCTCGGATTACGTTTGTGTTGTGTTGCCATTTGGACTGCCTTTCCAGTTTACTGACCCTCTGCCTGTTTCATTGTATTCTACTGCTGTTAATAAACTTCCGCATATGGTTTCAACTTCCGCCTCAGCGTCCTCGTTACAAGATCATGGTAACCCACTAGTAACGACTCAAGTGTTACCAAAGCCATTGGAAGTATGACTATCCAGAACCTTGCAAAAACCTCAATAGTTTTTAATGACATGAGTCATTACTAAGGAGTCTTCATGATCTTCACTTTAGAATACGGATCCAAATAATTAGTAATTCCTTCTGAAATATTTGGTAATACCCCAGTCATTACTCGTGGGTTACCATGATCTTCACTATAGAATTAATTATACATTTTGCATCATTCACATTAATTATGACCATGTATATAGTAGTTCTCTGGGAGATATGAAAAGTAGTTACTGATTAGCTAATAGTGAACTACCATGTTTAACTGAGTGCTATGACTTAATGATTCGTTAATCAGAGTTTCTTGTTAGTTAACAGTGCATTAGTCATTTGTTCCTGTGTAGCTATTCATTAATGACAGAACTGTATTCTAAAGTTTTACCAAAACAAAGTCAAGGGATCAAGAGCCCAACTGAAAAAAAAAAAAAACACTGACCTTGATAATGGTAATTTTAAATTGAACTAAAACATCAAAACAGTCAGTCTAAAGTCAACATCTAAAGTCAGTCTGGTTAGTAATGCTGATTGTGTTGTTTAATCATCCTCTGCTGAGATCTTGAGAGATTTAAAGGAGAAGTCCACTTCCAGAACAAACGTTTACAGATAATGTACTCACACCCTTGTCATCCAAGATGTTCGTGTCTTTCTTTCTTCAGTCATGACGAAATTATGTTTTTTTGAGGAAAAAATTTCAGCATTTTTCTCCATATAGTGGACTTCTATGGTGCCCTAAGTTTGAACTTCCAAAATGCAGTTTAAATATGGCTTCAAACGATCCCAAATGCAGTTGTAAACAATCCCAGCTGAGGAAGAAGGGTCGGTTATTTTCATGAAAAAAAAAAAATACAATTTAAATACTTTTTGATCTCAAATGCTTGTCTTGTCTTGCTCTGCCTGAACTGACAGTTAGGTTATGTCAAAAAACTCCAATCGTATTGTCTCTCTCAACTTCAAAAATAAGGACGATTGAGAACATGAGATAGGGGTTTTTCAACATACCCCGTTGTTGTTTCTCTTTCTTTCAGTAATTCAGTTTATTAACAGCAGGTGTTCTTCAGTAATGCTAAATCATCATTTAATTAATTAACTAATTATCTCATTAACACTGCTTCATGTTTTTAACAGAATTATAGTGTTAATTTAACACAGTTTTACTGTGTATTGTTATTATTGTTATTATTATTATTGTTATTAAAATGAAAAAATATGTAATTGACAACAACTCTTACTATGCATTATTATATCCCTCATAGCAACAAAAAGTCACGAAACTTTCCGCCCTATTTATTAATGAATGAATTAATTCATTCATTTAATTCTCATTTATTCATCTTCAAGATCCCACCCTCTCTGCGAATCACTTTCCAAAGCCACGCCTATAACACATGAACACACAGGCAGACCAGAGACTAACGATGAGAGACAAACAAAAACCAAATAATCTACCCTGCCTTTAATCGTACCTGCACTTGCAGGTGTGTAGATGGGCTTGTCTGTTTGTACAAATATATATCCAGACTGGAATGAGAGCATGACCACTTTCTCTAGAGTGACGGATGGAAACTGAGCTTGTAGAAACACATACTGCTTCACCAGAGGATCATCAGAGAAGTAGTTCTGATCATCAGGGATCTGTAGAACAGATAATCTGTCAGTCTGAATATATCTGATCATAAAATAATGAGAATGAAACGTCAATGCACTTAATTGCTGCACTCTCACCTTTATATCTGCAAGGATCTGGAAATGGTTGTCTGCAGTCAGTGTCACTGATTTAGACAGAATCTCTGTGTCTTTCTTTGGGAATTTCTTTACTATGATCTTCACATTCAGGTCTCCTCCAGAGTAATCCTGAGCCTCCACAAACACATTCTCTGAGGAACCCACCCTGAGCAAATTAGGAGCTGACAGAACAAATCTGAGGAGATCAAATCAGAGCGTTTGAAAACAGATCTGTTAGTGAATTCATGAACAAACCGTGTGTTTGATACTCACAGTGGGTCACATAGTGTGAGGAGCGGTGAGGAGAGAAGAACAACAGTCAGAAACAGCAGCTTCACGTCCATCCTGTCTGTCTGTGTGTCTCTTCCTGTGAGCGTCTGTGAACCTGCAGCAGCTCAGATTTATACTCGCCTCCACGACCCTCAGAGTCCAAACTGCTCGCTCTGTTTCGATCTGTTTGTTTGCATTTTCTTCTGTTTGGAATCACTAACACACAGTTTTTACATAATTTGATTCTTCAGTTCACCAATGCAGAATTTAAAAATACCAAGTCAAATTTACACTCTTAAAAACAAAGGTGCTTTAAAAGGTTCTTCGCAGCGATACTATAGAAGAAGCATTTTTGATTCCACAAAGAACCATTTCTTTCTTACCTTTTTATAATCTGAAAAACCTTCTTTTGCCACAAAGAATCTTTTGTAAAACAGAAAGGTTATTTAGATGTTAAAGGTTCTTTATGGAACCATTGTTCCATTGTGAAGCACCTTTACTTTTTAAGAGTGTAGGTATGAAATAACTGCTTTTATTTTCAAACATTTTACAAATAGAATCCACAATCAAACACACAAGTTCACATGATGTCTAATGTAGAAATACAGCTGCTGTTAGCAAAATTGAGTGTGGTTTTGTGTATCAAACAGGAGATTAAAAGGATGTGAAGAGTTAACTACGGTCCAGTTCAGATTTCCTGTAAATTACCTGCAAAAACCATTTGTGTAAATTCAACCTTTGGTAAATTGGCAGCTGCCCTGTGGTTCTTTTAGTGGTCAAGGGAATTTATTTATTGAACATTTTATATAACCAAGAAAATATGCCAAAGATATGCCAGAACAACACATGATTTTGTGTAAATGAAGTTTAGATGTTCCAAAACAGCTTTTGGAACCTTGCGACAATAATTTAACTTTGAACAATTAGTAATTGATTAAAAAACAAAAACAAAACAAAAAAACAAACAAACAAAAAAAAAACCATTTGTTGACCCCTGATCCTGACATGGTCATACAACAGTTTCATAATGATGTTAAATGTTAAAATAAGTAAGCCACATAATTAATAATGATCAACCTCAAGGTAATATTTATTGTCTCCCCTGGGAGAAACTTCTTTTGGATAAGAGAACTGCTGCACATCAACACACAAGAAAACATTTAACATACAACATTAATAAGAATTGTAGCCATACAGTCCTACATTATAAAAACAGGGTTTTTTTTATCGTCTTTTCCTTTTCTTTTCCCTTTTAAACATCCTGCCATAATTGGTCATTAATCAGTTTAACAGACAATGAAACAAATGAATATTTTTATAAATTATGCCTGCATAATGGAACCCTGTATATTCTGTCAGAATTCATCAGTGCATACTCAAGGTGCAACACATGCAAAGAGTCCAGTAAAATCTTATTGGCCTGCTAGACCATACACAACTCAAAATGTCCTGTAAACAACTAAGTGTCAGTATCCCCATAGTCCTTCCTGCCACTCTCACCAAATCATTATTCTGAGCTCTCATTTTTGCTGTTAAACTCCCAAACCATACAATAATTCTATATCTTAAGACAGACTGCTTGCTTTTAGACTCGTTGCTTTATAAAAAAAAAATTATATTGCTACTTACTCCAAATAGTCGTAATCTTTGTAAAAAATAATAATAATAATAATAATAATTAATTAATTAATTAATTTAAAAAATTGTAGCCGCTGATGAATTCTTGTACAAACAATGTGGGCATGTCTTGACCATGAACCACACCATAGCCATAGCTCCTGTCCCACACTAATCTGCGGGTCTATGACCTCTTCCATTGAAATAACATTTATCTGCAAATAGTGGCCATCACTATTTGCAGATTTTGCAGCTTTGGAGGGTCAGGTTTTTGTTTGTTCAGCTTTGTAGCTTGTTGTTCATCCTGTTACTTGTATTATATCCACATTGTCATCGGTTTGTGATGAAGATGGAAGAATTGAGAAGATTGGTCACACACCATGATTAACCCAGCATGAACATGTTCATAATGTATTAATTTAACCTTTATTATGGATGTACACTGGCATATTTTGGTGAAAATATTATTATTATCATGAACAATGTATTTAGGCTATGCAAGAGAATTATATCTGCAGTAAAGAAATACTTGTTATATTATTTAGCACCGTGTTCGAGGAGGCTGTTCTAGAGCTCAGAAATGCTGTATCGCTCCCTGCGTTCTGGAGTTTGACTTTCCTCTCTTGTAGACCAGTATTCAAGCCAGGTCTGCTCTCAAAAAATATACTGCAGACTAAAAAACTACAGAAAACACACTGTGAATCCATTTTGGTATCTAACTAACAAATAAAAGGTCATTAAATATACAGCAGAATCACCAAAGGAGAACAAGTTTTGTTGTGTTTGCATTAACTGGGCTCTTGACACTTACATTTTTAACATTAGATTTTGTTTGGCTGCTGTAACTGAGTTAAAACAGACAGACAAACCAGGGGAAAGGCAATTATGTGACCTTGATTATGTTTTGCCGTAACCTTCATGTAGTGACCTGAAAAACTGAAATAAATTTTCTTTGAACTGTGAACAACATAATACTTATAATCAGACAAATGTTTTTAAAACTTATTTTGCATCACAGCGCTGTGCAATTAAGGTTAGCCTTAAACTTTTTCTTTGAGAGATAAAGTTATTTCCTTTCACTCGGGATGCGCGGACAGGGCAGTTGGTTTTATCAAGGCAACACCGAAAGTAAGTGTAAAATCTCAATTGCTATGCAGTGCTGACGTAGAAGTCGTTTTTAACATGGAAAGTAAGTGTTTTATCTCATTTAAAATATGTATTTTATAATGTCATATTGATTTATAGCGAAATGTGTACTTGTATTTAAACTTTTTCTCAGAGCGATATTTTCTTTCACTCGCGATGCAGAGCAGACAGGGAAGTTGGTTTTATCAAGGAAAACACAGAAAGTATGTGTTTTACCTTATTTAAATTATGTATAATAATACTTTATGACCACATTAATATGTTGTGTACACCTAAACGTTTCTCACAGTGATGTTTATGTGCTGTGCTCTCCTAAACTTTTTCTCAGAGAGATATTTTCTTTCAATCATGACGCGGAGCGGATGGGAAAGTTGGTTTTATTAAGGAAAAGTGTTTTACTTCATTTACATTATGTGTAATAGTACTTTATAATGATATTAATATTCTGTGTGCACCTAAACATTTCTCATAGATCTGAATTACTATGCAGTGCTGAGGTGGAGGTCGCTTTTAACAGGGAAACACTAGAAGTAAATGTTTTATGTCATTTAAAATATGTATTTTATAACGTCATATTGATTTATAGTGATATTTATGTGCTGTACTCTCCTGAACTTTTTCTCAGAGAGATATTTTCTTTCGATCACAACGTGGAGCAGACGGGAAAGTTGGTTTTATGAAGGAAAATGCCAAAAGTAAGTGTTTTACTTTGTTTACATTATGTGTAATATTACTTTATGATGATATTAATATGCTGTGTGCACCTAAACATTTCTCATAGATCTGAATTGCTATGCAGTGCTGAGGTGGAGGTCGCTTTCAACAGGGAAACACTAGAAGTAAATGTTTTATCTCATTTAAAATATGTATTTAAGTAAGTGTTTTACTTAATTTACGTTATGTGTTTTATAAGATCATATTACTTTATGATGACATTTATACATTCTGCGTGACATCTGCTTGCTTTAATAGGCGCACACTGAACATTCAAGTCTGGAGCGGAAGGAGTTACCATGGAAATGGGGCGGAAACTCAACTGTCGAGCAGCAAAACATGTCTCCCACTGTTGTTTTCACAAATTTCAGGTAAGTTTAGTATCTAATATTACACAAATATTACATACATGTGTTCCTGACACTTTCTTTCATGTAAATGACACACTTCTGTTGAATATTTACTTTATAGAAATGGTTTATTGTCTTCAGAAAAGGTCTGTTAGCATCTAAACCGTAATGCTAACTATAAGAGGTAAGTTAGATTAACTATTGACTTGAGTTCTTGTTTATGAAAGTCTGGGCTTTTAATGTCATCTTAATTAACGTTACTTGCTGTTTTGCTTTTTTTATAAAGGTTTTGCAGGCAATTTGTCATTGGATGAAAGGAAGTAAGCTCATTTATTTAACCTAGAAGTATGCAATATACGGTTAATCGGATACAAAATTAACATGGAGCGTGAAAATGGGCTGAAAGTACTTTAAACACGTTTCGACATTTCTTGGTAAATAAATATTGATTCCTCTTGTCCTGTGACTTTAGCAGTTTCATTAAAAAAAAAAACTTCTATGACACAGGAAAAGTTCCTGATTTTAAAATTTCTGAAGGGAGCTGCAGACAGAGATATAAAAAACAGGTGATCTGAGAAAGCTTATTAAATTACTTTATATGTATCTTTCATAATATATTTAGCCTATATCACCATGCAGCTGTAATTTTCTTTTGCAAAATTATATATATCTATATGCTTTTATGTTTGTTTGCTTGTTAGTTATTTTAAAAGGACTTTAACATACAAACATAAGTAACACTGTACAGGGGCGTTTCTAGGATTTTAAAACATCCGGGGCTGGTGCCAAAACATCAGGGGCTAGTGGTAGTTGGTGGGAGCTCACATCATGCTCACATAAGATTTTGTTAGACACAAGTGGTTGAACCTGGATCCTTCTAGGTGGGTCCGGGGGCATTAAACCGGGGGTTAAAGACTTTGTCCCACTATTAACAGTAGTAAATAGTAATCACTGCAAATAACAAACATATCAAAGTATTATAACAAAATTATAACATTACAAAAATATGTTAGACAAATAAAATAATACATTTGAAAATGTATTTATAACTGTAACAAATATATAGTTGCATGCAAAAAGAGGGCCCTATTTTTTTCTTCCAAATTCCATTTTATTTTATTTTATTTTTCAAATTCTGTTTTCATTTTTCTGGTCTTTGTTTTAATTGTTAAATTTAATTTTATTAATCAAAATGTAATTAATCATGTGTAGTTAAGTAAAACCATGAATCTTATACAATTTACCGTCAATTTATCAAAAGTTAAGAAAAATTACATGTTTAGGACCTTATAAAATGTTTTATTTTTTCTCACTTTACGTTTTATTGTTACCAAATATAGCATGTCTGTTTATTTGAATACATAAAAAACACTTTTATTTATTTTTACAATAGCCTTATGGGATTCGGTGTTGTGTATTTTTCTGGTTATCAAATGAAGGTATAAAATATTGATTTAATTGATCTTTTAATGAAAATTATATTTTATTTTTGGCAAATAAAGGGGATTTACTATTAAAATGTAAAACATGGAAGAACTATTGTGTGAAATTTTTGTATTAATTTTTATTAATTACTAGTAGTAGTAGTAGTAGTAGTAGGCACATACATTATACTGAATGGTTAATAAAGTTAAACCGAACTTTTACTTTAACGGGTTGCCGTGAATACATTTAAATTTCTGTGTATATATTTGACGCTTGTTTTACTCAAATGAAACAGTCAAGTGCTCATGAAGTGACTCTCAGAGCAGTTCTGGAGATGTTGTTAATGTATTTATGTCCTCATTTAGTGAAACGGCAGACGCTGAAATCACTGCGCGTGTCAGTATTACATACGTAGGAAACGAAACCGCACATCCGCGCCGTTCATTCATAAAAAGACACGCAGGACATGCAGGATTCATATTTAAATAGTCTTTTGCGGCATAATATTTACAGATACTAGTCCATATCGCGACTTGATTTAAGTTTAATGACCAACTTTTGATTGATTCATTCAAACTTTGACAAATTCCATGGAAATCATAGGGCCATACAAAAAAAACATTCGGGGCTGGAGTAAAAACTTTCGGGGCTTGAGCCCCGAATGATTAGCCCTAGCGACGCCCCTGACACTGTATATGAGCATTAAATAAGTCAACCTAAAATGTAAATTCTGTTATTAAATTGTATTGTTTTGTATATTCTATATATTATTTATTTTTCTTTTCTGCATTTTACCTATAGTTTACTTCTGATAAACCTGACATCGTATAATAAATATTGTTGGCCCTGCGACAGATTGTTTATATTCCTTCCTAGAATGTTCCATTCTAATGGCCGTGCACCAGAGTTGGAGCGTATCTCCTGTCGAAGAACATCTCTAGACATTATGAACCATATGACTAGTAAGTAATATCTTAAACGTACACTACCATTCAAAAGGTTAAGGGTCAGATTTTTCATGTGTTTGAAATAAGTCTTTTATGGCAACAACTGCTGCATGTATCTGATTAAAATACAGAAAAACAGTAATATTGTGAAATTACCATTTTTAAATAACTATTTTCTATTTCAATATGTTTAAAAACTGATCTAACCTGATTTTGCAGCATCATTTTGCTTACACTGTGTCTACACTGGACGCGAGCGGCGCGACAAAATACAGTAGAACCCATTATAATCATTGATGCTGTCTACACTGGATGCGGCGAGGGACGACACGACAAATCCACTACAGTAAACTACTACCGCATTCTGTTGATGATGTGCTCATGTAGCTGGGCTAATAATTATAAAATGTTGTATTTAAAGTGAACTTCATCAAAACTTATTTCCTTTGTGTTTTATATTCATTGTTTTCTGAGTTATAAGGTAATGGACATCATTTACTCTACACGGAACCATATATTTGTGTAATGAAGAGCACGTATTAGTGAGGGACATGATACTGACAGCGCTGACAGCGCCATCTTTAGAATCAAATTTGCCGCTGACGGGATCAGATGTATTCTCTCTCGCTCTGCTAACGAGAGCCTGAATAAAGAAAACCTGAGACCTCCATCGTCAACATCGTCTTTGTTGAATAAAATCACAACCAGAGTGTAACTGCTACACTCACACACAGTTCAAATGATTTGCAATGGTCACTTTGTCACTTCCAGTGTAGACACGGTGTTATCTTCAGTGTCACATGATCCTTCAGAAATTATGCTGAAATTCAGCTTTGCGAAAACAGGAATAAATTACATTTTACAATGTATTCGCATAGAAAACAGTTCTTTTAAATTGTAATAATAAACATTACTGTTTTTATTTTTGATCAAATAAATGCAGTTTTCTTGGTGAACATAAGAGACTTATTTCAAAAACATAAACAAAACTGACCACAAATGTTAATAACACAAGGGATTCAAATATTAGTCCATTTATTCTAATAAAGCTCTTAAAAATATATTATCTATAATATCCTAAAAAAAATTGTATTGTATACCAGGAATGCAATGCACAATGACGTAGATTGTCTGTCTATGCTGGATGCAAACCAAAGTGACTGTTGAAAATCATTTGAACTTTGTGTCAGTACATGGTAAATAGAACGTGGCATCAGTTTGCTGTCGGGGATTTTTAGTGTTGTACGTACTGTGCCTCATCCAGTGTAGACAGTATCACTGATTATAATAGGTTCTATCGTATTGTGTCGTATTGCGTATGTATTTTGCTCACGGTGTTAAAACTGGTATGATGCCATTCATAACTAATAGAACTTTTCTATTTCAGAGACTGAAAATCATCAATAAAACACAAGGTAATGATAACTTATTTTAAAAATAATAATAATACTAACAAGAATAAATAAAAATGCATCTGTTCCTTCATATTGCTTCTTATTTTTCAGTGGATTGATAACCTACCTCCAACACCAATTAAGCAGACCTGAGCAGCTGATCAAGGATCACCAGAAACTCTGCAGAATGTTGGTCCTCAGTGCCCAGGACTGGAAACCAGAGTTGTAAGTCTCAAATCTAGCAGTCATCCTGCCTCTCTGAATTGTCATGTTTAGAACATATTTCAGGAGATCTCAACATTGTCTCTCGAGGTCCCCTTACATGCGTTTTGCTCCAACCTAGTCCAGCGTGCCTAAACAAACTAATCAATGTCTTCAGTTTTAATAACTTTAAAGTTACCTAAACTATGGGTGTGTATCTCTCAGGTCCCTTGATCATTAGTCAGTGGTTAAAGGAGAACTACACTTCCAGAACAACAATTTACAAATAATGTACTCACACCCTTGTCATCCAAGATGTTCATGTCTTTCTTTCTTCAGTCGTAAAAAAATTAAAAACATTTTTGAGGAAAACATTTCAGCATTTTTCTCCATATAATGGACTGATATGGTGCCCCGATTTTTAACTTCCAAAATGCAGTTTAAATACGGCTTCACACGATCCCAAATGTGGTTGTAAACGATCCCATCCGAGAAAGAAGGGTCTTATCTAGTGAAACGATCGGCTATTTTCAGAAAAATAATACAATTTATATACTTGTTAATGTCAAACGCTCGTCTTGTCTTACTCTGCCTGAACTGTTTTTGTTGCGGTTCATGACAGTTAGTGTATGTGGAAAAACTCCCATCTCATGTTCTCCCTCAACTTCAAAATCATCCTATATCACTGTTTTACCTTTTTTGTTAAGGGTGTTTGATCTTATTTGCATGTTCACTTTGTAAAGACTGTGTCGGTACTTCTGCAGCGATGTAGGATGATTTTGAAATGATTTTTCAAGTTGAGGGAGAAAATATGATTGGAGTTTTTCAACATACACTAACTGTCTTGAGCCAGAATACACAGAGTTGTTCACAGAGAGAAAGACAAGACGAGCGTTTGAGATCAAAAAGTATTTTAAATTGTATTCTTTTAATGAAAATAGCCGATTGGTTCACTAGATAAGACCCTTCTTCCTCGATTGGAATCATTTACAACTGCATTTGTGATCGTTTGAAGCCGCATTTAAACTGTGTTATGGAAGTTCAAAATCGGGGCACCATATCAGTCTATTATATGGAGAAAAATGCTGAAATGTTTTCCTCAAAAAACATAACGACTGAAGAAAGAAAGACATGAACATCTTGGATGAAAAGGGGGTGAGTACATTATCTGTGAATCTTTGTTTTGGAAGTGGACTTCTCCTTTAAGGGATGCCTTAATCACAAAATTTTTACTGTGCACTGAAATGTGTGCTCCCTAAATAGCTGTGAAAACCAGAAAGCATTGATGCTCACTACGTTCCCTTATAGGAAGTTCTGAAGCTCAAAACTTAAGAGATGCACTAGAAAAGAGAGTCACTACAAAATGACATGTGACCGATTTTAAAACACAAACCAATATCATATTTCAGCATAAACATACATCACTAGACAGGTAATGTCTAATCTAGCAAACATTACAATTTATTTATGGCTGAAATCTTGCACATTCATGTAACAAAGTATTTATCATAATGTACTGTAAATAACATTAAAAGAGATATTCATTTGAGAATGGAAATAGTCAGCAGTGTGTAATGAGCCACTGTCCTTATCAATGTCTGAATTTGTCAACAATATATCAATTCACAACCTAGCAAACTATTAAGGTGATTGAGACGCACCCTCTGTATGGCAGTGGATTGAAGGTTGAGGGCCAGAGTTGAGAAGAACCCCTGACACACTAATTAGTTAATAATCACTCATGAAGAATGAGTGAACACTTTCATTTGAACAGAAATATGCAATATTTGACTCATATTCAGTGATATTATTATTTTCTATTCCATTTTGTTTGTGTGTCAATCACAGCTAAATAAAACCAAATGCCATTCAGCCACAGGTCACTGCATCTTTTGCTGTGTAAGTCCTTTTTTTCTTCTTTTTTTTTAATGTCAAACACGTTCTCAGTATTTATGTATGTTTCGGCTTTTATAACCATTTTAGGGAACGCTGTTTCAGTACAGTTCTTATGTACTATCCATTTAACATTTCAGCAGCTGAATTCTTTTAGTACTTGCATAGTCATTTTAATTGTACCACATTTGTGATGCATATATAGGAAGTGACATAAAACTGTGTTGAAAATTCTAGAAAATTGTTCTCATGCTGTAAGTCAGTTCCCACTCTTTTGTTTATTTGCTTGTTTGTTTTTAACATTTACATTTTGGTTCTTGTTTTCTTTCTCATTTTAGATGTTGGAGAAAAAGCAGCCAGGCTAAAGCATTTAAAGTGGAAACTTTTATCGTGGCTCAATAATTCAGGATTGGGATGGTGGAAGGAGCAGAATATCAGAGATCAGGCAGAGATCTACTGATGCCCCTGAGGGAACTGTTTAACTAATGTGTTAGTTAAACCAAAAATTTTCAGCACTCTATGAAGTGATGTGAAAGGTTTATATGGTTTATATGCACAAAAAACATTGCATTTTTATTCACACACACACACACACACACACACACACACACACACACACACACACAAATCTTATGGTGCTTTTGTGAAAATGCGTTGGAGATGCAGATTTTATGAATAAAGACATAATTTTGTTGTTGTTGTTGCTGTTTTTTGCATACACAAGGTATCTGTTTAAAATATCTTTATTTGCATTCTGCACAGAACTTTCTTAGGGGTTTGGAGTGACATGAGAGTAAGTAATTAATGGCAAAATTAGCATTTTTTGGGTGAGATGTGTTCTAATGTGGTTAGAATTGGTCATTGTTCTGTTTTATAAACATTTTCAGTATTTCAAAGATTATTCTTTTAAAAAATCAGTTTAAAATAAGTACTGCTCCTTTGAAAGTTGTATTTGAAGAAAACTGAAAATATGTTTTCCACAAAGACATATTGGGCAGCACAACTGTTTTCCACATTGATAATAATCTGAAATGTTTTTTGAGCAGCAAATCATATTAAAAATGTTTTCTGAAGGGTCATGTGACACTGAATACTGGAGTAATTATGATGAAAATGTTGCTCACATGAATAAATTACCTTTCACAATGTATTCATATAGAAAACATATAGTTATATTTGACAATTTTACTGTTTTTACGGTATGTTTAATCAAGTGCAGGCTTAATTTGTGATCAGGAAAGTGTTTTTTACTTGAAAGATGTATTTAATGTGTCAATAAATGTTTTAATACTGTTTTGTGAATTGTCTTATTTTTGAATATGAGATAAATATAATCATGAATTTACGGTTGAAATTCGGCCTGAAAAAGACGTCTTTTTAACTTTCACTTCACAACCACATTTAGATGTAATTTGGACGTCTTTTTTTGCTGGGTGGGAAGTAATGCACTCATTACTATACAGGTGTAAAGTATCACTGCATCATCAATAGGTTGTTTGCACATGACGTCATTGATGTGGCGCGAAATGCAGCTGGAGGGCAGAAAGTGATGTTTCTCCATAGGAATCACTAGCAGAAACTCAAAAATGCCTATGTTGTGTGTTGTTTATGGATGCTCAAATCGGTCAAACCGAGGAATACCACAAAATATCTTTTATCATGTATGAACATTTGCTGTTCATAAGGGCGGAAAGGCAAGAAATTGACTGAAAAGCGCAGGAAAAAGTGGCTTGTAAACCTCCGTCTGTGGCCAGGAGGAGAGTCGGATAATGCTTGTGTGTGCAAATGGTTAAGAAAAGATATAATAATATGTTAAGATATTAATAAAGACATATATAAATATATACAGGGTGAAACAGTGAAAATTCACCTAATACTAAACGCCACACGCAGACACAATGTAAGATTTTATATTTGTAGCTCCGAGAGCGTCATTGATTATAACGGAACATTGCAATACATTGAAGTGAGTGACAGCTTTTCAGTGACTATATGGAAGCCACTAACTAAGTCACACACTATTTGCTCACTTTCTATAATCAGTTCGGAATTTGAATAAAAGTTTTGCTTTACGTGCTGCTAACAGGACCAATAGCCACAAAACCCTGCATATGCAGGTGTGACTGAAAAAGCAGAACGGATGAGATGGAGGAATGTCTATACTGTACATGAGAAATGTATACACATAAAATCACAACATATGTTGGATGTGATTCTTATGTTATGAAGAGGAGTGATTTTTCAACTAAATTGAAATAGCTGCCTCAGTGAGAAGGGTGTTCCTGCACAACCGGAGGCTGCAGTTTCAGGACCGCATTTCTAGGACCCTATAGTTTTTTTTTTGTATTATTTTATTTATTTATTGGATATATGTATGTATTAGCGTCTTATACTATTCAATAGCGCTTGCTATTCAATTCTGTATATTATTATTTTTTAAAGAAATATGTAGTTGTTTAATTGTATACACTTAATTATTGTCCTAACCCACTCCTAACCCTTGACATACCCATTGGTAACCCGTTTGAAATATTTAACCTAATTTATTTCAATATATTCTGGTGTTAAATTCCATTTTCTTGTAAAGAAAGACTTGCATTTTTGCAGACTTCAGTTCATTAGCCGCAGCACAGCGACTCACGTTTGATGTGTGACACACATACATTGCAATAAACGGTCAAACAATTACGCTACAAATTACTGCTTATTAGTACATTAATAAATGTAATTTTATTTGAATACAAATGTTAGTTTATAACATTCAGCACAACAATGATCTGTTTTGTACAGCCAAATAGGCTAAATTGAGATCGCTGACACGCCTCGAACATAAAAAGATGGAAAGATTAAAAATGAATGGTTTTTATTTTATGCTTAAATCAGATCTCCTCTAGATGGCGCTGTCACAAAAAAAAAAAAATGTCTTTCTGGCTGTGCAGAAACCTACTATTGGCCTCAGTTGCCTAGAGGTGGTGGAAATAAGCTACGCAACTAAGCCTGATAGCAAACAAACTCTTTCGAAAGTGATTCCCGCATTTATATGAAGGATTCAGGATATATGTCACTCCTAAAACTACTGCTGTACAGGGTTTTTGGCCGCTGGTCCTGTTACCAGCATGTAAAGCAAAACGTTTTTAACAAATTCTGAATTGATTATAGCCTAGAAAGCGAGCAAATAGCGCTTTCATATAGTCACTAAAAAGCTGTGACTCACTTCAATTTATCGCAATCTCACAAGGTTAAATTGTAATCAACTGCAAATATAATATCTTATTTGCATTGTATGTACGTGTGGCATTTAGCATTGAGTGAATTCTCACTGTCTCGCCCTGTAACTATTTATATATTTCTTTATATCTTAATATTATT
Source organism: Labeo catla (assembly GCA_012976165.1). Taxonomy (NCBI): domain Eukaryota; kingdom Metazoa; phylum Chordata; class Actinopteri; order Cypriniformes; family Cyprinidae; genus Labeo; species Labeo catla. Next base: position 46,803 of record VONZ01001596.1, on the reverse strand, counting down.
AATCTTTTATTAACCATTCGCACACACATGCATTACATGACTCTCCTCCTGACCACAGAAGCAGGTTTACAAGCCACTTTTCCCAATTTTTTTCAGTCAGTTTCTTGCCTTTTCCTCCTTATGCAACAGCAGGTGTTCATACACAATTTCTCGATTTGACCGATTTCCATAAACAACTGAAAACATAGTCATTTTGAGATTCTGCTATTGATTCCTACAGAGAAAAATCACTTCCTGCCCTCCAGCTGCATTTCACGCGTCCTCAGAATCACGTGATTGCAAACAACCTATACCTTTTCATTGAAGAGTCTTCAATATTTATTTATTTATTTTTATTCACATCTAATTCTGTCAGAAAGCAAATGTCAGGAATAATCATCTGGACCCATTTGTTTGATTTCATTTTAAATGTTTTTTTTTTTTTTTTCTTATAAGCTAAATAATGTTTAGCCTTTATATACACTCAAATTTCATTCAGATTATACCTATTCAGATATCTAGAAATGATCCTTTAAAGTCTCTTACGGCTCTATTAAAATGATTATACGAATTCATCACACGAAATGAATTACAATGTTGGATTAGTGGTTCAGAATAAAACATCAAAGTAATCAGATCATCCTTGCAAGGCACTGTTTATTACAGGATTATTAATTAGTCTGAAATGAACATTTTTCAAGTTTCAATCAGTCACCCTTTTTTTAACAAAAATTAACAAAGTATTTTGGCTCAAACAATATTATCTTAGATTTAATAAAAACGTGCTAGGGATCACGTTTAATTTTCAGCGATCAACAAATAAGCGTTACATAATTATGTAGCACATCCGTGTTGAGTCAGGCGATTCTGAAGCACAGAGATGCCTATGTATCGATCCCTGTGTTCTGGAGTTTGGCTTTCCTCTCTTGTAGGCAAGTATTCAACCCAGGTGTGCTCTCCAAAAATATACTGCAAACTAAAATCAACAGAAAGTGAAGTCAAAACAAACATAATGGCCGCTTTAGCTACACTGCGTATCTTTATGAAGCACATGCATAATTTGAGGTAGAAGGATGAATGACCAAGGTGATAAAAAGGAAAACCCTTTCAGAAATCAATCGCTCAACAGTTACATCACCTGCACATTTTGACTTGAAACAATACAAAAAATAATCTAAATTAACTTACTTAAAAAGATATTGAATGTAAAAGATTTACTGTGTTTATCTTATTTCTAGGTTACTAAAAATGCATTCTGATAGAAAACAACGGTCACGTTTCTGACCCATGAACAACACTCTACATGCAGACTTTAAAGGCATAAAAGACAAATGTGCAAACACAGACTGGAAACGTACCTTCCCCCGAGCTTTGGCAGGTCAACAGATTTGCCCATGATGAGGTATGACTTGCCTTTTACCAGTCCTAAATGTTCTCTGCAACCGGGACGAGCCAGAAATTTTCTCACATTCCCCTCAACATCATCATCAGTACCTAAAGGACAGAGCAGCATTTAGGAAACACTTCTACTGCAATGAAATTTAGCCTTCTGTGGAGCATTATAGGAGAGGACAACTGAATTTAACAGGGATCAGATTTCAGATGCATTTTGTGATCAGCCAAGAAACATGGATGGGAATAAAGAAACGGACCTTCTTTCAACACCTTGTCCACCCTGATGTCATAGATGTCAGACTCCTGTTTCAGATCCATCCCCACCACTGTGGCATTATAAACTGTCAAATATATTATATCGTTATCAGCATGTAGAACTATAAGGCTCAGGTCAAAAGTTTTTTTTTTTTTTGACCTGTATGACTTACCTGACTTACTTTCTTCTAAAGAACAAAAACTACTTGTGTCTTTTTTTTTTCTGTAAGTGAGTGATTACATCACATGCACGTTTTGTGAGCAATAGTGTCCTTTTTTTTTTGTAATTTGTCCATGATTTATATTTTGTGCTTGTACATATGTTTTTTTTTAATTTTTTTTTTTATTATTATTATTATTTTTATTTAAGATAAACGATTATACAATTATTCACTATGAAAAAAAGCAGCATGAAAACATGAGGGTGATAAATAATATGTATAACAGTCATGAACTGAATAAGTTTACCGTAATCCATGCCACCTTCACAGGCTTTATTTAAACGCTCCTCTTCTTTGGGGTTGTTTTTCTTCTGGTAGGTACAGTTTTCTGTGTTAAGAGACGTTAATGTTATACCCACATACACACCTGTTATCACACACTTAAGACCCCCCTCCCCCTCATTTATGTACAGGAATAATGTTTAACGTTTTCCGTGCAAATGCCTTTATCATGGAATACTGCAGGTTCCTCGATGCGCTTTCAAAGCCAGAGTTTGCTGCACCTTGCAGATGTACTCAAACATTCACAAAGTCAAGCAGTAATTAGAAGAAAGTAGTATAAATAAGACCAGAGCAAAACATTATTCCAGCTGGTATCTAGATGTGATGATTTAAATACAATAATACCACAGTACAGGACATGATCTCTCTACACTATTATTTGTGGACGATAATACCTTCTGCACACTGACACAGGTCTCCTTTACACAGTCTGTATAAAGCACCATCTTCTCTGTCAGGGTGGTAGAACTTTGTACAGCGTTTTTCTAAAAAAATGCATGAGGGTCAACTGATTAAAAATGCTACTACAAATAACTTAATCTCAACAATATCATATAACAAGTCTGGTGAGAAAAGCCCACAAATAAAGATGATCTGAATATGAATCTGAGTAAATCACTGAATTGACATTGAAATAATATCTTTGACCAGGACTAGGGACCAAAAAATAAATAAAAACTCTTATGAATTGATTCTTTTTAGTGAATCAAAGACATAAAGCTCACAATTGAGTTACAGTATGTTGTACTTGAACACATCACTAATTATTAACTTCAAAACAACATCAGCATTTGGCAGTGGAATAGCATTTTTATACATTTATATTTCCACAAAGGTAATTGAAACAGTACGCATTAATTTCCTCGTGATTCCCCTTCCCAATTTACCTGCATCTGCGGCTAAAATGAACATGTTCATTTGAGAGCTCAAATAGCTCACCTGGTGAGTAATATTCATATATTGTGACTGCAGCAGGTTGGAGCAGACCCACATCAAGCATCTGGTGCATTCTGAAAGCAATTCTTTCTGTCTCTTTATGAGAAACCTATTGAGACAGAAATCAAAACAATTTGATCATATGATATTAAAAATCATATTGCACAATAAAAACTGCCCACACTTACATTTGCACAAACTACAAATTTTACATTTTACAAATATGTCAAAATAAAATGTAAACAAATTTTTGTATAAAAAATTAATTCTTATATTTGCATATGAATTGTGATTTCTTTTCTGATTCTGATATGCAGTCTGCAATGTTCACAAAAGGTGAATATGCAGTGACATAGGACTGCATGGCCTTACAGATCATTACTGCACTCTGGAACATCTTTTAGCCAATCAGAATTAGGAATTCAACAATCCTGTGATAGTAAGCAAAACAAATGTTTAAAAAAATGTTTTTTTTTTTGTTTGTTTTTTTAATAAACAGGTCACCACTGAAATACCTTATTTAAGTAGAGGATGAGGGATCCTCGCTCTGACAGCACTTTATTCTTTTCATATTTCTGAATGTATCTCTCCTTCCCTGTTGACAACTGAGCACAAGAACATAAGAAAAAAAACAAAAACAAAAAAACATCAATACATGACATGATCAAAATGCTTTATGTCCTGTCTGCAGATGTGTGTCAGATTCCTCTTCTTAATAGAGATGTGAAGCATAAGTTTATCATCACAATACCTCTTTAAGATCATTTTCTTCAATATCAAATCCAGTGGGTAAGCCAATGTCCAGAATAGTCATAGTGGCATCTGTTTTATCATTTTTGTAGCTGTGAAGACGGAGATCAAGGGCAGATTTTATTAACAGGTTTTGTAGTTTTGCTCCTGCTCGGTCTGCATTTAAGGCTGTTTTCACACTAGAGCTTTTTGTGTGAACCTGAGTCCGTTTGATCTTAAAATTATATTGCAGTAATGCAGAGCCGTTTGTCTCTAAATAAACGGTCTTTGTACAGTGAGTTGCATCCTCATCAGAACACAGTTAAACTGGAGTCTCCACCGGAGTCATTATCCAATCACAATGGTATCCAGCTGTCACTAGTAGTCACTTCATGACGCAAACATACCGCCAATGTGGGAAAAGTGAGGCGGGATTGAACTTGGGCTCCAACCAAGTAAACAAACCAAGTGTGAAAACAGCCTAAATAAGCACATGCTAGTTAATTATATCAAAAGAATGTTGTCTTGACATAAAAACAAACTTCTTAGGATGCGTTTACATACAAGAAATCCATAATGAAGTTGTAGCTTGCAATGGCTCCTTGTTTTGCTAAAGAGAATCAAAAGTATTTTGTCAGGCCTTCCCTTGCTTAAGAGAATATGAAAATAAAATGTTTAAATAATTACAATTCAACAGTAATACACAGGCACTAAACGCAGAGTTGCCAGTGTCATTAGCCCCCTTCACACAATCCTGGTAAATCCTGAGTACCAAAATACCAGTAAACTCTGTCAATCACTGGAAACTACATTTAAAAGCTGCACAGTTTTCTGTCCAATCTGATGTGCAAAGTGCAAATAGCCATGTTGTTGGCAGAGACTATTTACACTAACTCTGCCCACCAATGTGTGATTGGACTGGTCAACAACACTACAAAAGATGACCATTAATCATCAGCTTCAGTGGTGCAGAGGATAAAGCATGTGTTCTACTCTTTTCGACGCAGTCGACTCGGGTTTGAATCTGGCTTCTGCTATTTTAACATAGTGTAAATAGAATCTATAGCTATTTGCACTTAGTGTAAATAGCATATAATTGCTATTTTTATTTAGTGTAAATAGCATCTAGCCTCTAGCAATTCTATTTACGTTAAAATGGCAGGATTTTCTGCTATTTATACTACTTATTACAAATAGTGGCCATCCGCACCTCAGTATTGTAGTATATTATATGCAGTAATAACGTTCTGAGTGTAAATTCTAATTTTAATTCAAATTATTAAATGGAGGCCACCTAATTGGGACAATAAAGCCCTTCCTACACCTACCCCAACCCTACCCGATACTTTATTTTCAACTTTTTGATTATTTCCTTTATTTTTTCGAAAATAAATGCCTTTCCAGTGTGAAATGAGATTTGAAAAGGGAGAGAGACAAAAACTATTGCAAAAGGTGGCGATCGCATCAAAAAGATTGCATTGGAGGGCGGAGTTAGCGTAATCAGCCTCTGCCAACAAGACAGGCTATTTGCACTATTTAGTGTAAATAGACACTCTCTTTTTGAAAAGGTCCTGTTAACATATGTTCTCTTAACAGCCATTTACCAGTAAAGTATTTGTGAAAGGGACTAACTGATTGCCTTTACCTGGGCTTAACAATATGGTTTAGAGCAACGATAACCTGGGGTTAAGTATAGTGTGAAAAGCTTTAATGTATGGATAATGCCATAGAAAGGGCATGAACTCATTCTTACCTTCAGGGTCATTCACCATTTTAACAGTGAGATCAAAGAATGTACAGTCAGACTTCTTCTCAACAGGTCTGGTGTAGTACAGCGTCAGAACCTGAAAACAGCAGCACGTCTCAGATTAGCTGTTCAACCGTTTTAATCTTGCCATATAAACACTCATGAACACTCACTGAGAGAATGGCTGTTCCAGTTCCTCTAGCAGTTACAGTGAACTCCTTGTTTATGGCCATCTGTTGAGTGAACACAGACGTACTTGAGTCATCAGAATAATCAAATCTATGATGTAATAGAGATACCTGAAGATTTTATTGGTCAAACACTATTGATGTAGACAATAAAAATTTGGAATGAAGAACAATTAAGCTCTCAAAATACAACAAAAAGATTTCAATTGAAATACTGAACTTGAACCAGTTTGAACAATTTTGATACTCACCCTGTCTGACCGTGTAAGATGCACATTATCTCTTCTGAAAGTCCATCTCTCAGGATTGCGTCTTCCTGCCACGTACAGCTCCACGTCCAGATTGAAGTTTTGTTTGTCCTTTACCTGTGTGCGATACTCTGCCACGGCCTGGAACACAATGATGGTTGCCTACAAGGACAGAAAAGCATTCACAGACAAGGCTTCAGACTGCTGCCTAATTGTCATGATAGAAGAAATAAAGCTTTTTTGAAACTCTGAATAAATAGAACCAATTCTTCTACTAAATGAATCGCTATAGCAGCTTTTGTGCATTTGTGTTAAATGTGTTAGGCTAGTGTTTTTCAACCATATACAAGATACTTTTTACAGTGGTAGTGAGCAGAGGTTGCGTTAACGAAAATTCTCCAGCATTTTTTTTTTTTTTTAACAGTGACAGAAATATCTGAAGGCTGTCCATCATTTTGACAGATTACACTGAGGGTGATCCATTGTAAATTGTAGCTGTAATTCCCACCCCTTTCCAGTTGGTGGCGAGTGCGCTCCAGACTGGCAGCAGAGCAGGGGATACAGAACAAAAACGAAACTGTCACAAATGTTTTCCTATGTGTTTGATTACGCACAGGCGAGTACACAGAAGCTACAAGGATCTATCCTTAAAGAGCGCCAGAATGTTTTTTATTGCTTGAATTTTCTAATGAAATGGACAGAATTAGAAATCTGAGACTTTGTTACATATCAAGCCTAGCCTATTGCTATTTATTGGAACAAAGGCGCACTATGTAAGTTACTGTTCATTCATCAACTGAAAACAGCACAGACCAAAAGATCGATTGTGATTTAAAAAAAAAAATCGATATTGGTTCATTAAAATGAGAATCTGTTAAAATTGTGAAATCTTTTTTTTTTTTTTTTTTGTTTACCCAGCCCTAGCGTATTTTGTTGTTTTTAAACACTGTGTTGTCGTTAAATGTGTTATTCTAATTAAAATATGAAAATTAAATTGACAGGTAATAATAGATTATTACGGAATTTTTATGACCCTGTCCGTCAAAATGAGGGACAATGTTAAAGTCTACCACAACCTCTGGTAGTGAGGTAGGTACCATGCATTTTACCTGCCCATGATCTACAAATGCTAGACCAGTGGTTAATTTTACTAAGAGTAAAATCTCAGTCAGAATATATCATTCTTACTCTATAAAAATGAGGTTGTACAATATTCACAGATATTAGTGTTTTTCTTAATAAAAACAGCACATCCTTATCCCAACCTGAGCTCAAGCTACTGTCAAATGGTGGTGCAACCATCTGTAAAACTATTCAAATGATGAGGTGTTAGTGTACCTGTGTGGTGTCATAACCACCATAGTAAGACTGTTGTCTGGCCAACCAATGCACAGCCTCTCCTGCTTCAACGAAGTCTTTGGCCTTCACAAGTGCTAGCACAGCATACGCCGTCGCCTCTATTGAGTGATAACGCTCTCCAGAGACAGTCCAGGACCGACCGGCTGTTTAAAACACAAAACATCCACAGAAAGTCATAAGTCGTAAAGAAATTATGTTTTTTAAGGACAGCATTTCTATTTTTCTCCATATACTGGACTTCAGTGGTGCCCCCGATTTTGAACTTCCAAACTGCAGTTTAAACGCAGCTTCAAAGGGCTCTAAACAATCCCAGGCGAGGAAGTAGGGTCTTATCTAGCGAAGAATTCGTAGAATTAAAATTTGTATACTTTTTAAGCATTAAAGCTCATGTAGTACTAGCTCTGGGATGCACATCCACGACGCTACGTACTATAGAATCACATCGAAAGGTCACGCGCGACATAGACGTTACTACAGACCCAGTGTTTACAAAGCGAACGTGCAAAGACTAAGGAAGTGCAAGTAAGTCAAACACTGTTTACAAAAAAAAAGGTGTCGGACGATTCTGAAGTTGTAGAAGAAAATGAGATGGAGTCTTTCTCCATACCCCACCTTTTTGAGCCGGAGTACACATTCAGCGAACTTAGACAGAGAGAGAAGACTGCTGTGGCGACACAGGTCTCTCAAGCCTGGAGCAGACCACATTCAAATGAGACATGGTGGTGCACATGTGTAAAATGCCAACCACTGTCAATGCCAACCCTCAAACGAGAGCCAATCGTGATTTTGTCTGAGCTATGAAAAATCAAAGAATTCATATATATATATATATATATATATATTTTTTTTTTTTTTCATTTTATTTATATTATCTTATTATTTTAGTGGATAGAATAAATACGTTTTGGTTTAATTTAAATTTAAGCCCCATATCCTCGCGAGTCGCGACTCATGATTCTCAACTTGTCTTGATAGAGAGGACTCTCTTTTCGCTATTTTCCCGCTTTTGCAAGTTAACTGTTTGGCTATATCAAAAACAAGTTTCTCAGTTATGAGGAAAGTAGAAAACTGGCTCCGAACTTCAATGGCACAGATCTTCAGTTTCCCTCTTTTCACTCACTTCTCTTCGTTTTTAAACAGCTTGTAAATGCGCAGTGCACATTTTACTTTCACTTTTAACTTAGCGGCAATTCGGCGTCAATTGCTTGAATCCCATTCAAGCAACAACAAAATACAACGTTAAACTCACTTCGCCTATAAATTAGATATAGAACTTTTATTAACAAAACGAATAAAAATAGCTTACACCATGCTATATGCTTAATATAAAGTAAAAAATAACTTAGGCTAGGCCTACATACATTTTAAATAGCCTATTATATAAAACTGAAAATCGGTAAACACCGTGGAACCAAATAAATAGATATAAGAAACGTAGAACGTTTATTAGCAAAACGAATAAGAAAGAAATTACACAAAGTAAAAATCAGCAAACACTGTACAACCAAATAAATACGAAACGAATGTTCAAAAAAACTGGAAAACCACCATAGATAAAGTCAACAGGCTTTTCAAAATAAAAACATTGCCAAACGTCCACCATCGTCTTGTCTGTCTCGCCTGACCTCACTCTTCTTGTCGATCAGCTCATCACTCTGCTGGCTGTAAAATAAAATATGATCTGATCTGCGATGCGACTGTCGTTCGGCACTCTGCATTGAGCAGCCGCGTTCAGTTTTATTTGTAGTGTCTGTTCTCCACTGAACTAAATAATATTTTATTACTATAAAAAAAATAAAAATAAAAACGTTGGTGGTGGTCGGTGCCGCGGTGGGCAACTGAACACCGACTATGCAAGCAAGCCTATTCTCTGCATTAGGTAACGCTATGTTTTTTTTGTTTTTTTAACTCTTTGTACCGCAGTCATTGTTAACTCTAAATGTATTTTAATGTAGAATATGTTACATATGTGATATATAGAACATAGGCCTATAAAAAAAAAATAATAAAAAAAAATCTGCTGCTGGCTCGTCTGCCAGTGGGTGCCCCCCCCACGCATAAAAGTCAAACTCCGCCTATGTTTTCAGGTTTGAAGGGGCAAGCTGCTATTCTTAGCTGCACACAGTAAAATCCACAGAGTAAAATTAACTCTATTCAGAGAACATTTGGTCCCTCTCTAAATAGAGTTAAATTAACACTGAAGCAGAGTTAAAGTTGATCACATAATTAAGTGATCAATTAAAAGGTGATTGAGCATTAGTGATGAACACCTGCTGTTAACAAGCAGAATCACTGAAGAAAAGAGAAACACAAGAACTACAACTGATTTCAGCCACAGATTAAATCAACTGAAATAAAATAAGTGATTAAATCCCTCGAGATCTCAGCAGATGATGATTAAACAACTCCACAAACAGCTTCACTCATTATTAACCAGACTGACTTTATTTCTGTCACACGTCTACAGAAGCTCTTATTGAGATTTACAGAAGATCAAACGTTTGTTTTAGTGGTTAAAATGACGCTACCATCATGGAGATCAGCATTTGCTTTAGTTGAGCTCTTGACCCTTCAGTTTCTGGGTTAGAGCTCTGTTTAACTGTACAAGTGATGTTGTAAAACAGAGTGGTCAATGCTTTACATTAAACACATTTTAATTTGGCTTTTTATGTTGAAATGCTTATTGTGAGATAATTTGATTACATCCAGGGTAACTTTTTTTCTCAATTTATGCATTTCGATAATCATAACCAATCCTGTGAAACTTCAGCAGTCACAAGAAAGAACTACAATATAATAGCAAAAAATCATTTTAGTTTCATGTATAAGTAAATCCCACTATTGCTCAGAGACACACAGACATCAAGTACCAGCATATGAATCTCAACAATGGTGACAATCAACAAAATGCTTCATGCTGCAATGCATGCTGGGTAACTACACAGTAAAAACTCCCATCATACACTGCAGTATGAATAATTGTTGTCACCACTGTTGAGGATCATATGATAAGTGTTCATGTCTAAAATACTGAGCAGATGCACCTCTTTTTTTCAAAATTGAAGCTTTATGGTTGTGATTGTTTAATAGGACCTTTTTTCAGCAATATACCCATCAATAAACCAAAGAGAAAGGTCGCTTTATAATGTTCACACAAATGAGCTATAAGCAGAAAGTGTAAAATAATCTCCTGCTTCAAACATTTGATTCAGCAATACATAAATGTTTGTTGTGAAACAAAATTATTGTATGTCATTAAAAGGGTCAAGAGACAAACTAAAGCGAACCTTGACCACAATTATGGTGGCATTATGTTTTTTTTTTTTTTTTATTATTATTTTTTTATTATTATTATTACAATTAATCCAGTCTGCTTAGTAATGACTGAAGCTGGTGATGCTGTTTGTGGAGTTGTTTAATCAGATTTTGAGAGATTTAATGTCTTTTATTTCAGTTGATTTCATCTGTGTCTGAAATCAGTTGTAGTTCTTGTGTTTCTCTTTTCTTCAGTGATTCTGCTTGTTAACAGCAGGTGTTCATCACTAATGCTCAATCACCTTTTAATTGATCACTTAATTATCTCATTAACTTTAACTCTGCTATAGTGTTAATTTAACTCTATTTAGAGAGGGACCAAATGTTCTCTGAATAGAGTTAATTTTACTCTGTGAATTTTACTGTGATATAAAGAAGAGCACCCCTTCACTGCTGCACTCTCTCGGTAAGGAGCAAGTTTTGCCCACTTTTTTGCAGAGGTGGGACCAAGTCATTGTTTTGCAAGTCACAAGTCTCGAGTCTTTGCATTTAAGTCTCAAGTCAAGTCTCGAGTCAAGACAGGCAAGTCCAAGTCGAGTTGCAAGTCATCAACTTTAAGCTTCAAGTCTTAAACAAGTCATTAGTGCTCTTTGCCCAAATTAGTGCATCAGTATTAATAACCATATTAAATTTAATTTAAATTAATGTTTCCTTTGATATTATAATCTTTAAATCCAAATGCGATCACTTTAGGTACCATTTTGTCCGAACTGTTGAACGCGCGATCTTCAAACTTACTTAGTGGATTAGGTTGATTGTGAAACGCAGATTTACAATGATTTTTTTTTTTTTTGTTTGTTTGTTTTTTTTACAATTAACTTTTCATGACATATTTTTTTTCCACACGTAAGTAAAATTACCCCTCAGTTATAATTAGTTATATTTTAATTGCTGTAATTTTGTTAATGATTTTCATCCATATGTCCATGATGACGTATCAAGTGACACGTGAATGCTGCAACAAAAAAATAAAATAAAATAAAATAAATAAAACGCAAAATATTCAATATTCAGACTCTCAAATATATGTAAATAAATGTAAGGTAATGTACATAGTTGATCGCTAAATCACGCTGCAAACTGGATTACATCATTCGTTTATCCTAAAAGAAATTAAAGTGAAAAGGGAGAAAATTTTATAATATTTATTTGTTGCATATACAATAATCATTTGGTTAAAGAAATACTTCAATTCAATTTTTTTTTAAAGGATCATTATTGCCTTGCCCACTTCAGACATTAATGTTCAATTAGCTGCAGATTGCAAGGATTTATCTAATAATTCTGTTTCACTAAACTTTAAACCTTGATTAAAAATAAGCAGGTTTACATTTAACCCATCATTCTGATCATGAATTTAAGTTATACTTATATTTAAGATTTAGGATTTAAAGATAACTTTAAACTCCGTATTAAATGGAATTAAATAACAAATGATTATGCAATAACTTTAAACTTAAGAGGTTTAGGCTAAATAAAATAAAATGCACATGCAATTAAAATATGTGACTGAGAGAGAGGTCTGACAAAAACCCGTTTTAGCGAGGTGTTTATTATAAATAAAAATGAAAATTTAAGCACACAGCGCTTTCAGAGTGCAAAGGTTGTGGTGGGACATCATGCCCGGGATGTGGATGTCGGACAAACAAAAGAAGTGAGGAATGTGTTTAACATTTAACAGCAGCAGTCACGGTGATGATGAGGTGAGCACCAGTGATCACGACCACGCCTCTCGTTTCTCATGCCCGCGTTCTGTGTGTCTGCTGGGCGGCGATCTAACAGACAGGACAGCGCTGTCAGCAGCGGAGATAGTTAAGCCCAATGGGTCAAGTGCACGTTGCAGGGATCCGTCTACAGTGAAAACGACTCTAATCATAAAGTCTTTCCGAGTCACAGGGCTCAAGTCCAAGTCAAGTCTCGAGTCATTGCTGTCAAAGTCTAAGTCGAGTCTCAAGTCTTCTTTAATTATGTCGAGTCGAGTCGCAAGTAATCAAATTTGGGACTTGAGTCTGAGTCGAGTCTCGAGTCATGTGACTCGAGTCCACACCCCTGCTTTTTTGTAACATTGTTTTTCAAAGAAACATGCATGTGAACTTAGAATGTTTTTTTTTAAATACTGTATCTGCATTTTTTATGCTTTAGTACAGTAAGAAAAAAAAATACATACAGCACCTTTAAATTTTCATCTCAAGACCCTCACCTCTGCATGCTGTATGAAGCATTTTTGATGTTGGTGTGACTGACCTTGTCCTTTGGTGGAGTGTCTCATCAAGATGTCTTTATTGAATTTGCCGGCATTGGCCAAGGCGTAGGACGTTATCGCAACAGCATAAGGATTGCTTAGTTTTGGACGTCGACCTTCCAAGAAGACAACAGCCTTCCTGATACTTTCATGCAGACTCTATAAAAGTATGTGTAAGATGTTAAGAGGAATAGTGGAAAAAGCAACTGTTCATTGATGATGTAAGAGGTGTACTTACACCAACTAATCCAGCACAGATTTCTCTGCCCTCTTGCATGGCAATTAGGACAAAAGCCGTCAGAGAGGCGTCTGCATCTTGGCCTCGTACACCACCCTGGAATAACGCACAAATAAATAGAATATATATATATATATATATATATATGATGTATTTTCTATTTTTTTAAGTCACTGCAACACTCCTCCACAGATGAGTTTAAATGCATTCAGTCACAGCCACATTCAACCTACCACCATCTCGCTGTCGCGTACAGGATGATCCTCTTTAAAGGAGCCATCTGGCAGTTGTTTGTGCAGAACCAGCCACTTGAGAGCACTGCAGATCACATCCTCATCTATTGTTATTAACTTACTGGCCATTGCGAAGACCTTGGCCACATATGCTGTCAACCTTTAATAGACAGAAACAACTTCAAATTATCAACAAGCAATAATTTGTTACTAATAATCAGAAAAAAAATATGAAAGAATAATATATGACAGTAGAAAGTGGGCATGGAAATGCTTTTAAAAAGAAATATTTTACCATGTGCTGCTTGGCGTTTCTTTCCAGATACTGTAAGATCCATCGTCTTTCCGGTATTTCAGCTGACCTTGATAACCTTAATAAAGAAAAAACATTTTACTGTATTATCTATGCATTTATTTCAGCTTTTGAAACAATTTGAAGTGTAAACATTACATTTAAATTCCATATGAATTTACATTTCCAGTTTCGGAAGAGCATCTTTCAGAGTGCCTTTTGATTTTACTTCTGATTCTTCATATATTTTGTTTCCTGCTGACCTGTGCTGATTTTGTTAGTTGCTTCAGTACGGCGATCCATGCTGACAGCCTCCCACTGATTGGTGTTGTCCAGATAATGAGTGGCAATGACAGGTAAAGTCATAGCGACCATGTTCTGCTCTCCACATCCACTGGGTTGGACAATAAGACGACCCATGAAGCTTCCGTTGATGGCCTGCTCAACTGTCTGAGTGATCTCCTCACCTGGATTAATGAAAGAGGAAAGCAGGTGGGTCTACATTTCCCATGCTCCACTTAACTGATTACGCACACAGCTGCAGCCAATCACACACTTTATAAATATGAGGCCCCAACCATAACTCAGGGCAGAGTGTTGTATAGCATTTATCACTCTCCTAGTGATGGCTACTTTACAGAGCATTTCCTAGTTTCCTAGTCTAGTTAAGTCTTGTTCTTAGTCTGTTTTCCCGTGTCTAGATCCTTGGTTTATCTCATCTTGTTTGTCGGCTGCCTGCCCTGAATTTATCGCCTTTCTTGGAATGCTCATTGTCTTGCCATTTCGGACCCTGTTTGCCCCTCATTTGCACTATTGTCTGTATGTTTGGATTACCAGTTTGCCTCGCCCCTGGATTATGTTTGCCACCGAATAAACCTTGCCTGTCCCTGGATTATTCTTCTGTCTTGCCTGTACTGTAACTGTTTGCTGGTGTTTGACCCTGCCTTGTTTTTGACCAGCTTCGCACTTGGATCAGCCCACTTCACATCTCGTTTGCTCCGTAACAAAAACAGAGATATATTAAAAGCCCCACCCCAAATATTCAAAAAGGAAAGGACATGACATGTAGCCAAGTATGGTGTCCCATACTTGGAATTTGTGCTCTGCATTTAACTCATCCAAGTGCACAAACAGCAGTGAGTAGTGAACAAACACATGCACACACACACACACACACACACACACACACACACACACACACACACAGACACAGACACAGACACAGACACAGACACAGACACAGACAGACACACCGTGAACACCCCCCTGGAGCAGTGGGAAGCCAATGCTGCGGCGCCTGGGGAGAAGGTAGGGGGATCGGTGCCTTGCTCAAGGGTCTCACCTCAGTCGTGGTATTGAGAGTGGAGAAAGTGCTGGTAATTCACTCCCCCGACCTACAACCCCTGCCAGACCTGAGACTCAAACCTGACTCAAGTCCGACTCTCTTATCATTAGGCCACGACTGCCCAAAAAACAATCCTTTCAAGCTGGAGCTGAACCAGTGACCTAAGGATTTAGGATTTTCTTCCAATATTTCTTGCATCACAAACAGTGAGCTGCTCTGCCGTATGCAGTATTTTCTCCTTGTCCATCTTTAGCATCTCTGGCCTTTGTTAACCTCCTGTTTACAGACTTCTTAATTTTCCACACGAATGTCATTTTGGAAATTGTTTGCAATGCGGTTTGTGTGCAAGTCTGGAACGGAGATTGGCCAAAATAAAATAACCAAAAAAAGATTAATGGTCAGTCGACTGGTGCGTCTCTACTTCTACCACTAAGGATTGCTTTATAAATAATCTTACTGACTCGTTTCAACTCATTGAGCACACTTGTGCCCTAGAAAGGGCATCCTGGAAAATAGACCGCAGCTGGAAGAAAACAAACCTAGAGGTATTTCGAATTGTGTGGAAGGACAGTGTTTCTGTCTACAAAAAGGCCTTAAAACTGGTAGATCTAAAGAAAGTACTAAAAAATGTTGTGGATATGGAGGAATATAGAGATGGAATCAGGTGACTGTGTATATGGGCTTCTCTCTTTAAATAAATCATGCATTCAAAATCAAAGAAATAATCACTACATATTCTTGAAAACATCTTTTTCCTTACCAGTAATTGTGATGTACGTGCTAGCAGGTGTGTCTGGAAGCCAATCATCTGGTATGTCAGCTCTAAGAACTAAAGGTTTTTCTCCTGTTCAGTTTGGGATGAGAAACGGATGAAAACAGCAAGTTGGAGGAGTGGTCATGTGTCATTTGCTAATTATAATTTGTACAGTTTTGATGAGTACTGATAAGGCAAGAGCAGAAGTTGACTGTGATCTCTTGACTGGCTGGAACTATAATGATATTCATAGAGTTTTTTGTCCCCATATTTTGTTGAAAGTAGGGCTGCATGATTTAGTCCAACATTTTGTGCTTGTATCTTAATATGACTAATAATGATTATGATGATTCTTACTATTGTTACTAAATATTAAACAAAATAAGAACTATTACTATTGTGATAACACTTCCATTACTTCCATTTCACACTGGAGAGAAATATGAAATATAATGTTTACTTCAGATTTCTATATAATACAGAAGTATTATTTTTCATATTTTACCCAAAATTGGATGGAGTAAGCATAATAAAACACCTGTAATGTCTATTTGATTCATACTTGCAGCTGGAGAACACTCTCGAGCACAACTGTGAAATATGCATCACAACCTTTGTGTTTTATTTCAATTAATTGTGCAGCCCTGGTTGGAAGTGTAATTTTGTATAATGGAAGTGTAACACAGCTACTGTTATAGTGTGGTTCATCTCACCATTCTTAGCAGGATTGAGCTCCAAGGATGTACGGTGAAGTTCAGACCGCACACCCTCAGACTGAAAGGGAAAATGAAAGAGATAACTACCTGTAGTGCTCTATTTTATCTACTGAAAATATGACAAACATCTATTGAACATTAGATTAACAAATAACCAAATTAATTGCAACAAAAGTGCTTAAAGTGACATACCACCACCCTCAGCGTCTTCTGTATTCCATCATCAGCTGAATCAGTTGTTGCAGCTTTTACCTCAATAACATGATTTCCCAGTGTCATGGGAATTATCACATATGAAACCGCTACGCTGGAGTCTTTGTCAACAGATATTGTTGTTCTGTATTTGCCTTTCTTACTGGCAGAACTGCAAACGTTTTCTGTCTCCATAAAGTCCACACGCACCTGGTTAAAACAGTACAGTGAGACACAAATTTCTAATATCTAATATCGCCAAAATAAACAAAAAATTAGAGCAGGGTTGTCTTACTCAGTGGTTAGATCATCAGCTTTTTAGGAGAGAGATTCATGAACAGAACTAACGAGCTGATGATCTCATTTAGGTGTGTTAAATTAGGGAGACATGCAAAATGAGGGTCCCCCAGGACTGGCATGGGGACCATTGGTCTAATTCATTTCCTGGAGGGCCACTGTTATGCAGAGTTCAGCTTCAACCTGCTCCACACCTATCTTTAGTTTTCAATCTTGATAAACTGCTTCAGATATGTTGAGTCAGAGTTGGAGCTAAATGCTGTGGCCCTCCAGGAACTGAGGGGACATTTACATGATATCATTTTCAACTAAATGTGTGTTAGAAACCCTTATACTCTTAGATAACCATTTTCAAAAGTTTGCACTTTCAGGCCATTTACATGACAACAGTGTACTAAAAACAGAACGTACCCTAAGTTTGTTTAACACAGAGGAAACTTTTTACAGAGTACACACATTTGAAATGTGTGATGCTGATTTCTGTTTTAGCACAGACACAAAAACCTACAAAAAACTCAAATGATTCTCCCCAGGATCCATGTATGTTGTCATTAGGAAATAATTTGACATAATTCTGCACATGGTTTTAATTTTAAATTATAAATTCTGAAAGCATTTTTAATATCAGATCTGATCTACCTTCTTCTGCTTCTTTTTGGTGTAGTTGTGAATAATGGCTTTGATTTCCAGTTGTTCACCACGGACAGCTGAGTAAGGCACCTTGAGGTCAATGAAAAAATTCTTAAAAACAACTATCTCCTCTGGTTCTGCCACACATACGCCTTTGAGGAGGAACACAGACACACAGAAGGATTTAAAGTAACAGCTCCTGGGTGATAATGATGATGATGATGATGATGATTTTCAGATGTTGCATTTGGAGCTTCAACTTACCAAGAGTTGGTGACAAACTGACACCTAAGACCTGCCAGGTAGTAATAGAGTCTTTCATGAGGATCACTTTTTCTGTGAGTGGTGTTGGACTGGAATACAAAAAAAAAGTCACATGGTTTATGTCAAGTGAGATCAATTATTTGCTGCAAGTCAGGAAGAGTAGGAATGGGGCTCAGCTTACAGCTTTTGTCTAAATGTCTCCTACTCACCAATTCTCACATAGCTCAATCTCCTCCCAAAGCCAACTCTCAGGGAACTGCGTACGTGACACAATATCTTCAGATTCTTTATATTCATCATCATCATCACCTGTTGTAACAGATAAAAAAAGGGAGAGAATAGACCTTTTAGACCAAAAGGACACACAAAATAATTGGGGGTCAGGCCTAACCTTTCTCCCCCTTACAGCACCCCTGCATGTGACATAATTATTGTGACAATTTTAATCTATGAAAACACTTACTACGAGCTAGAATTAGCTCCTCTTGTTCGGTCTTAACATTTCTATGGTTTTTCATCTCGTTGCAGCAGTGTAGGAAGGCTTTGACACATTCTGGTCCGTCCATGATGTACGTGGCTCGCCGTTCACACGTGTAGCCGAGTTTATTGTTCCTTATTCCATCAATGCAGCACTGCTTCAGTTCACCAGAGTATTTACCAGCTGAGAAGACACAATTGGTGCAGAACAATAAGTTGATGAAAACTACTGGGTGGAAAAGAAAAGTTCTTCAGTGATCTAAAAAGATAAAGACTCTTTAACACAGCCAAAAAATGCCCTTTCCTTTTTTTCTGATTTGAATTGTAAGAGTAAAATCTGAGTAAGAAGCTTCTCACCCAGTGTACTTGTGATCTGCAGGAGACTCTCAGCTCTTCGTTTTCTCTTTGCAGGGACGGGACAATCAGGCACTAGAGGACAATTCATTTGGGTAACGCTTTAGATTACAACCCGCAAAGAACTACGTAAGTAAACTGAATTTACGGTGTACGTTTCTGTAATTATAATGTACCTATAAAGAACGTACATGTAGGTATAAGGGAACAATATGTTATATTTGGGTAAAAAGGGGATAACAAACCAGATATTCAACCTGCAAAGAACTACATAAGTATACTGAATTTACGGTGTATGTTTCTGTAATTATAGTGTACCTATTAAAGAACGTACATGTAGGTATACGGGAACAATATGTTACGTTTTGGTAATAGAGAGTAACAACCAGATATACAACCTGCAAAGAACTGCGTAAGTAAACTAAAGTTACGGTGAATGTTTCGTAATTATATTGTACCTACGTGTAAGTATAAGGGAACAATAGGTTACGTTTGGGTAATAAGGGGGTAGCAAACAGATATACAAATAATTTATAATGGATTAATTTAAAAAACTTAACAGGTACCTGTTCTATTAAATCGTACGTTTGGTGTATCTATACGTAAGCTTTTTAAAATTACTGGGAAAATATACTCTTGTTCCATGTAATTACAGGGTAATTGTGCCCTCTGCGGGTTGTAAATTAAAGTGGCGATTGTTCCCCTCTTGTTCAACGAAGTTACAGGGTAGGTACAATACATATAACAACGCGACGTAAAATGTGGTTCTACAAAATGTACATTTATTCACGTTTTTACAGACACCAAATGTACAATACTGACATATTTACATCATCTAAACATTTAACGTTTACTTAATATGAAATTATAACATTTCATTCTGTTCTGTGTGATTTCTGTTGCCAGCTCGTTTCCAAGAATAGGTCTACATAATGTTATCATGACTACACGTTAAACCCCTAAAATAAATAATATTTCTGCAATCGTTTAATCATTCATGTAATATTAACTTCGTTTGCCGTGGTGGAACACAAAGGCGTTTTCTCTAACATGCTGTGACTAACAATAGAACCATAAAATACACCGAACACGCATCATAATTACAAATTAAACAATTTTATTTGTGTGCTGTAACCCAGATCTTCAGAATCCATACGATTTGCGAGGACCAGAATCAAATTCAAGGCTTTATCCCGCGATCTGCATCTCCATCTCTAGCAGCAAGTACAGCAGCAACAGCCGTAAACCCGTGCTAAAGTGCATTTTGCGACAGGAAAATCGGACGTTCATTGGCTCTCGCCTGCATTCGTCACAGATTACGACATGCCGTGTTTCTGGTGAGATGTGTTGGAATGACGCGCGGGCGCCTTCGAGGAGTGGATCAAGACAATAATCTGGATAATATTTTCAGCGATTAACAATTTAAATTCTGCTCTCATCCTACTTTACCTCAAACCTGCTGTATTCCGCCAGAGAGGACTGCGGCTGCAAACGCATCGTTATTTGGATTACTTTTTTGTATGGCTGTTGACATTTTTGCAATAAATAAATGATTGTGATTGCACTTTCCTGTTTTTTATATTTTTATTACTGTTCAGTCATAGTTAACGTTAGGTTTAGAGGTAGAAGTGGGATTAGCGACTATAAAAAATATTTTTAGATATATTTTCAGATTGTGTGTTTATGTATTGAACCTACCCTGTAACTTCCTTGAACAAGGGGGTAACAATCGCCACTTTAATTTACAGCCCGCAGATGGCACAATTAACCTGTAACTACATGGAACAAGAGTATATTTTCCCAGTAATTTTAAAAAGCTTACGTATAGATACACCAAATTTACGATTTAATAGAACAGGTTCCTGTTAAGTTTTTAAGTAATTCCATTATAAATTATTTGTATATCTGTTTGCTACCTCGTTATTACCCAAACGTAACATATTGCTCCCTTATACTTACACGTAGGTACAATATAAATACGAAACATACACTGTAACTTTAGTTTACTTGCGCAGTTCTTTGCAGTTTGCATATCTGGTTGTTACCCCCGAATTACCAAAACGTAACATAGCCTATTGTTCTCTTATACCTACACATACGTACTAATAGGTACACTATAATTACAGAAACGTACACCGTAAATTCAGTATACTTATGTAGTTCTTTGCAGGTTGAATATCTGGTTTGTTATCCCCTTATTACCCAAATATAACATATTGTTCCCTTATACCTACATGTACGTTCTTTATAGGTACACTATAATTACAGAAACATACACCGTAAATTCAGTTTACTTACGTAGTTCTTTGCGGGTTGTAATCTAAAGCGTTACCTTCATTTGAATAAATAAACATACTGTCCAAATCACTCAGAGAGTTTAAAGTACTCAAAAGCCCAGTAGCAAGATTTATGTAGTAAACCTAAACAAATATGTTCCAAAATGGTGGTTAACTATAAAGTTGGCTACTTGACCACCTCATTGTTTTGTTTTGTTTTGTTTTGGGGTAATTTAAAAAAAAAAAAAAACCTGTTCTGATTTTGGTTCCTCCTGCAGTATTGGACTCAAACATCAGACCTGCATCACTGAAAACCCCCATACTGTCCGTTCCCCCACCTGCCGTACAGCCAATGTCATGTTTCTCTATGCTGTCCCAGATCTAGAAGGACAAAAAAAAAAAACATCAGTTATTTATATATTATGCCAGAAACAGCCATGAGCTGTTTTTGCTTTGAAGTCTTAAGAAGTTCTTTCACCTTTGTCTGAGTGAGTCTGTTCTTGTTAAGGACATGTACAGCCTTGTCAACCACCACCAGACCAACTTTAGCTCCAGGATCTCCAGTTATCTGCAGCTTGACCTCATCTCCTGTGCCATAGTAATTATCCTTGTCCTTCACCTTAATCTGGAGCTGTTATTAAACCAAGACATGCTGTGTCAGAAAAACAGACCTAATTGCTTGACACATCACCTGTTTCTTGTGATGGTAGACACACCTTTCCCATGCATGTGTCCTTCACGTCGACCCAGACTGAATCAGACACCACCTCAGATGAGCCCACATGGTAATAAGCCACAATGCGGAAGGACGGCACGTAGACCTTTTATAGAACCCAGAACAAAAATTATTATAATTGTTCCCCATTTTCAACAGCCATTCTTAATTGGATTGTGCTGATTTTTAACTCTTTTTGTATGTAATCAACTCATTTCAGCGTCTCGCACATCACAAAACCTCTCGAGATACAGTACTGTGCAAAAGTTTTAGGCCACTAGTATTTTCACCAGCTAAAAAATGGTTTAAAGTAAGTTATTTCTATATTTTGCTGTAGTGTGTCAGTAAAAAATATCGGTTTACATTTCCAAACATTCTGTTTGCCATTAATTGCAATAATCTAGTGAGATTTTTGTTTGCACAAGGAGTCTGACAACAGCCAGTGCTCCACACTGATCTAATCTCATCATCATCCAGTCTGTCTCTGGAATGACATGAAGACACAGAACAAACTGAAACAGAGTGAATCCAGAAGAACTGTGGCAACGTCTCCAAGATGCTTCAAGAGACCTACCTGCAAAGCTACCTGAAAAATTTTGCGCAAGTGCACCTAGGGCAAAAGCTGCTGTAAACGCAAAGAATGGTCGCACCAAATGTTGATTTAATTTAGTTAACAGAAGGTAATTGATAAAGGAAATCTATTTATGACAGCATCCTCAGCATTTTTACACAAGTGCCTAAAACTTTTAACAGTGCTGCAGCTTTGCAGGTAGGTTTCTTGAAGCATCCTGGAGACTTTGTCACAGTTCTTCTGGATTTAGTCTGTCTGAGTTTGTTGTGTTTCTTCATGTCATTCCAGACAGACTGGATGATGATGAGATCAGATCCCTGTGCAGAGCACTCACTGTTGTCAGACTTCTTGTGCAAACAAAAATCTCACTAGATTATTATGATTAATGGCAAAATGAATATTTGGAAATGTAATCTGATATTTCCTACTGACACACTAGAGTAAAAGACCGACTTTAAACCATTTTTTAGCTGATGAAAATACTAGTGGCCTAAGACTTTTGCACAGTACTGTACTTCCTTTTACAATATAGAGTTTAATGAGTAAATCCAGCTACCGAGACACTGAAGGGCATTCCAGGTTTGAAGAATTGTGGTGTTTTTTTGAAATGGATGGTGTACGGTGACGTCACAATCTGAATGCCTCTTCTTTGAGCTTCCACCATTTCACTGCCTGAAACACATACGATTAGCGTCTCACATACAATCTCACACATGCACATAAAACACGTGCATACAGATCTGTTGAGTCTTACCACTTTCTGTTAATAGACTGACTGAAACATAGATTGATTTTCCAACCAGCTGGTTAATGTTTGGAAAGGTCTTAATGATCATCTCCCTGGTCAGTTCTGCAGTACCCTCTCCTTTCATGATCTATTCATATAGACATTAACATCAGTCAAAAGATCCCATAAAAAGGTGCAGTATCTAATATTGACAACTAGTGAGTGAAATAGATCCCTCAGTCAAAATTCTAAATTTCGCTAATCCCGGCCAATGCTCTATGCCAGAATGATGACACAAGCGCAACTGACAAGGGAAGGTGACAAACCTTACACTGATAAATACGACACCTTTAAACTGTCCTTTAGGTTAGGTGAAATTAGACTGATCCCAACTTGTAAGATGTTTAATGTCTCTCACCTGAACTTTTTTAAAAGAGGAAGAAATGCTTGTTTTCTTCTCACCGTCCATCACACCAAACACCACAAATGCATTTCCCTCCACCTTCTGTCCAAACAGGTACCTATAAGAGCACATTTAATTCTGGTGTAAAAGCAAATGGTGACGCCGGCTGTTCTAGATCCAAATCCCAAGAACAGCTTGGACCTTTTCAGTTCCACAAAAGGAAAGGAGCCATTTAACGCTGATCTACCCATTAAAATCAACTTCCGGTGGAACTCAATGAAGTCAGATTGAGTCAGTCATATCTTTGTGTTCACACATTAAAGATTTACTTTGAATAACAATAAAGCATAATATATTTTGTCTTACTTGGCTTCAATGTTGACTGTCAGACTCTCATCAGGCACAAGAATTTGGAAGAATGACTTACTGGGTTGTAATTTCACTTCAAATGTTGGAAGCACTAAAACCAAACCAGACACACAAAAACATAAATACATTATTGGCATATTACGGTATTCTTACACAACACACAATTTGCTCACTTGAGTCTTACCATATTCTTTGACTTCAAAGTCTGCAGTAAAAGGCGTCTGAGGAGTATTTGTGAACCGTGTGACCACCTTCCAGATCCCAAGGCTGATACAGAAGACACCAGAAACATACATACATCTGATTTCATGACATTAAACCACATGACAACATTACACAAACATATTGTTTCTTGTAAATAACTAGGTATTCAAGCTGTGTTCATTCAAGTTGTGTAGCTTCCATCGTGATAGTGTTTTATGTACCTGGTAACCTCAGGGATGGGGTAGTTTAAAGACTTCATCCCTTTGTCTGGAAGTATCTTCACTGATGAAACTGTGATGCCTTGTGGATTCTTAAGAAACAGAAATCAGCATGAACACTGTGACTGTTGACATCTTCATTGAAATGATGCCCATTAGAGCTCATGAATGATTGTACGTGTGTTTGTGAAATAGCAGTATGTACCATAATTTCCACTGTGATTCCACCCCCACTGTGTGGCGTCATGTTGGGTGTCAGAGAGAAAATTCTGTAATTAACTGCAAAAGGAGTAAAAAGCTACATCTGAAATATGTCATCATGCTGATGTAACACAGTAAAAGTTCACATTGTGCATTAACGCACTCCATATATGTCATGTGTTTAGCACTTAATCGTACCTGTGCTAGCAGGTGTGTAGATGGGCTTGTCTGTTTGTACAAATATATATCCAGACTGGAATGAGAGCATGACCTCTTTCTCCAGAGTGACGGATGGAAAATGAGCTTGTAGAAACACATACTGCTTCTCCAGAGGATCGTTAGAGAAATATTGCCGATCACTTGGAATCTGAACAACAGTAAACAATGAAAGATCTACGACATGCATAAAAACAAGCTAAATGTAAATAAACTGCGGATTGTACAAATATGAAGTTCCCCTTTGAAAAATCACACACACATATGTTTACATAAGGACAAAGTATGTCAAAGTGGAATCACCTTGATATCTGTAAGGATTTGGAAATTGTTTTTTCCAGTCAATGTCACTGATTTATACAGTATCTCTGTGTCCTTTTTCGGGTAGTTCTTTATTATGATCCTCACGGTCAGGTCTCCTCCAGAGTAATCCTGTGCCTCCACAAACACATTCTCTGAGGAACCCACCCTCAGCAAATTAGGAGCTGACAGAACAAATCTGAGGAGATCAAATCAGAGCGTTTGAAAACGGATCTGTTAGTGAATCCATGAACAAACCGTGTGTTTGATACTCACAGTGGGTCACATAGTGTGAGTAGTGGTGAGGAGAGAAGAACAACAGTCAGAAACAGCAGCTTCACGTCCATCCTGTCTGTCTGTGTGTCTCTTCCTGTGAGCGTCTGTAAACCTGCAGCAGCTCAGATTTATACTCGCCTCCACGACCCTCAGAGTCCAAACTGCACACTTTTTCTCTCTGTTTGTTTGCACGTCCTACTGTTTGGAATCATGAACAAATTTTTTATAGCTCATTAATGCAGTTCATCAATGCAGTATTTAGCAATAGTAAGTAATATTTATGTAACAATTAACTGTTTCTATCTTCATACATTTATTCATTTAATTATTTATTTAATTCATTTAACATAAAGACGAAGAATCAAGCAGTTCAATCAAGTTGATACTTTTTCAGTGTCTAATTTAGAAATAAAGCTGCAGTCAGTAAAATTGAGGTCAGTTTTGTGAATCATAAAGGACATTCATATAGATCTTATAACGATTTTAAACAGTTCATGGCAGTCCAAGTCAGATTTCCTGTAAATGACCTGCAAAAACTGGTTGTGTAAACTCAACCTTTGGTAAATTGGCAGCTGCTCTGTCGATCTTTTAGGGGTTAAAAGAGTTATTGTAAATTACTTTAAGACATTATGATTAATGCCCAATTTTGGTCATTTATATGTTCATAATTTTGTTTAGGGGGTCTACTAGAACATGTAATTTAATGTTATAAACATGCATGTTTTTATGTACATTTTGAAGTATGGTATTAGAAATGGAAACTAAATAATAATTTTGCAAAAACGTTTTTACACTTGAGGTGTACATATTATAGGCTTCTCCTACTTTCCTTAGTGATATTTAGTGCCAGTTTATCAGGAAGTGTTGATTTTGTCCAGGGTTTTTTAATGCACATATGCACGTCTCTTGGGTGGCTCAGACCTAAAAGTCATTGTTTGGTCACATAAGATTTTTCACAGGAAATTTAGATTCCATTTAGCTGTTAACATCACCTGCAGACTAATCTCAGAAATACAGTGACTGATAAAAGACTGAACCGATCCTGATGTTATTCAAGATATTCAGTAGATGTGGAGGCTTTGATTAAAAAAGTGTATGTGTGACTATAGGAAGCCACAGAATGAACTTCAAATAAGGTAGGACTATAATTTCTGCAATTTCCATTATGAATGGAGGACGTGTTTTAGAATCACGGGTGGTATGACCAAAATATAAGATTCTGAAACACATTTACAATTCTTTGTAAAATACTAAAATCAGCACTTGAGTTATTGACACTGGTGTGAATGTATGGTTTTGGATAACTATCACTTTCATGAACTTCAGTGTTATTTGTTCCGTGTATTGTGTGTGAAATTAAGACACGCCGACTCATCACATCTGATATTATTGTTTTTATATCAGATTAATGATATTTTCTATCGCCTAATCCAACCCTCACACCTAAAACTAAGGCTCACAGAAACCTGTGCAAAACACTGGCCTTTTTAACTAACAGGGTCTGGCTCCTTAGTAGCTGATAAACAGGTTTCACTATAAACACTTTCTTTTTATGCATGTAATATCTTGACAATGTCCTTACATCAACAATGATTATGTAATTCAGAAAATAAGTCAGTTTCAAAGACACTGTCTATCCCACCATGGCTTTATTTAGTTACATTCTTTATTTCCAATTATATTCAGTTCAACTTTATTATGAAATTATACATTTTGGACAAAATAGCATTGTTTAAAAATTATTTTGTGTCTGAAACAGCAAGTGGTTTCTGTTAAAGAAAAGAAAAAAACATTAATGAACACATCCTTGTTTAGCAAGTGTATCAGCGAGTTTGCTGATTCCGACATATCGCTCCATGTGTTCTGGAGTTTGGCTTTCCTCTTTTGTGGGCCAGTATTCAACCCAAGTCTGCACTCCAAAAACATACTGCAGACTAAAAAGAATGGTAAAGTGAAAATACTGTTCATGTATTAAGCAGATAAAATCTAATGGTTTTTAAATACATACATACATACACACATAAATAATCAATCAATCAATCAATCAATCAATCAAATCCCAAAAGTTCAAATCATGTATGACTTTCTCATTTTTTGGTGTTGTTATTTTTCGGTCCGGACACACTGTCATTGATCTTTTCCTGCAAAAACACTGGCACCTACCGTCCACCACGAAACTCCAGGTCAGTGGATGGACCCATGATGAGGTACGACTTGTGTTCTTGTAATGCCAAAGATTCTCTACATCTAGGATGAGCCTGAAAAATCTTCAACTGCCCCTCACCATCATTATCAGTACCTACAGGATAATACAGGATAGTAGTGCTTTACAACAGTGGAAACCAAACTTTTTTTTGTCAGCCAAACCCTTCGGTTGTGCTGCTGAAACGTTCAGACAAAAAGAACATGAATTATTATTATTATTATTATTAAATACTGCATTCTCAAACTGAACATTATGTGGGTAACAAGCAGAAATGGAGTTCATGTGCAGTCACTCAAAGACGCTGAAAACATCTGACTAAATCTGATTTTCTAATCGCACTAACAGAGGTTGCAAACCAGATGTGTCACGTTCAGCTCAAGGCAACGGTCTAAGACAGTTCATCTAATCTCAGACAAATGGGAAACAGGCAAAAGTTCACTTGAAGAGTGAAACAAATGGTGTCAATAAATTTGAAGTGTGATGTTTGAAAAAACAACACAAATGGAAAGAGAAAGGGCAATCTTTATTTTAAAAGCTCTAATTTTACTTTCACAGAAAGTCCAATAATTTACTTAAAAAATGGCAAAAAAATCGTCCAGTCTACAATAAAGTCAGTATGTACATTAACAATGATTTAGGACAAATATGATGCAATGTAACTGAAAAAATATATGATTGGTGCTCTGTGGCGTAGCAGGATTTTGATCTTCATTATTCAGTTTCATAGGATTTATTTAATTTTACATGTTATGGTTTAATTTTAAATCAACTCAAGAACCCCCTGCAGTTCCCCCACAATCTGTCATTTGGGAAACCCTGCTCTAAAAATGTATTTCCAAAGACTTTTACAGGAGAATAATGAACTGTACCATTTCTCAGGACCTGCTCCACCTGTAAGTTATAGATGTCTGTGGTTTTGTCCAGAACCGTCCCCACCACTGTCACTTTGTAAGCTGTCAAACATACATGTTATATGTTCCTGTATGACTGTATGTAAATAGTACATTTCTTTCATTTGTAAAAAGGCTGAGAATTTAACAGAGACTAAAGTTTTTACCGTAACCCTTGTCATCCTCACAGGCTTTTTCCAACCGCTTCAAATTTCTGATCCCGTCTTTCTCCTGTTTACCGCAGCATCCTGTGTTGAGACATTTTCTGATGTTTGTACACACAATCAAAGGTTCCCTCATCAAAATGTAATTATAGCCCCAAACTTAAATATTGTATTATATTGTATTAATATTACATTATTAACAAGGCAGCACTTTACAATACAGTTCAATTCAATAAGATATAAAAATAAATAAATAAATAAATTGGAGCAAGTTTTCACAAGACATTCTTCAAAATATCTTGTTTAGTGCTCCACAGAAGAAAGAAAGTCAAACAGGTTTGAAACAATATAGGGGTAAGCAATTATTGGGTTGAACCATCACTATTTTTTGGATGAACTATCTATACATTAATACTTTGAATGTGTTATTTCAGTCAGTGTGTTTGCATGCATGTTGCATGCAAAGTTCAATTTCAGTCGGCAAAAAAAAAAACACGGTGAAGTGTGATTTTTATAAAATGTGCTCAGAAAGTATTTATTTATTTATTTATTTTGTTTGTTTTATTAAATTAAATTATGCGTTAATGTGACTTTAAAAAGCCTCCGAAAGGAAAAGCGAGTTAATTGAAAATGAATTCAACGTATACACCTTCACTTAGAATCTGGCTGTTACACATTATTTCAAAAGCACACTCTACACACTGAACCTCTGTGTTCTAATTATTCAAATGATATTAATTCAATTAACCTTTACTATGAAATTACAACAACACCATTTGACTTAAATAGTATTACTAAAAAGAACGTTCCGAGTGTAACAGATAAAAGATAATTCTACATTTCTCTTAAATTATATTCAATTTATGTATATAAATTACGTTTTGCATCCTGGAGTTTAGAGATGCCAATGTATCGTTCCCTGTGTTCTGGAGTTTGGCTTTCCTCTTGTGTGGGCCAGTATTCAACCCAGGTCTGCTCTCCCAAGATGTACTGCAGACTAAAAACAAAAGAAAACGCAAAACTTCTTGGTATAAATCCACCTTGGTATAAATGACCATTAAACAATTACATTACATACCCCTATACCCTTAAATAGGCCACTATTTGACTGGACAGACATTTTTTCCAAAACCATAGACATTATCAAGTGCACTCATTCAATATAACACACAACAGTGTTCAAGATAAATCATTTCATTGCTACTGGAGCTGCCAGTTTGCAAAGTTTCGAATAATTGTTAAGCAGCAAGCACAAACTATGCAAAAGCGGCAATCTTTCCAGCACACTCAAGGTCTGAATTCAGCCTACTGCGCTATATCAGTGGACTAATGTAGGGAATGCTGAATGAGGGCATACGGGGAGAAAGAGCTCCAAAAAAAAAAAAAAAGAATAACAACAACAACAACACAGCACTGCATCTTACAGGATTGTGCAGACTCCTTAGGAGTGTTTCCCACAGGATTTTGTAAGACTGTTTCACTTTACAGTAGGAAAATGCTATACTTTTGTCTTAATTTCTCAAGTTAAACCTTCAAGCTTTTATTTTGGCAGAAAACTGCCGTTGTTGTGAAAACAGGTTTACAAATGTAAAATCTAGTGAAATGCTGTGACCTGTCCACAAAAATGTTTATGCATTATGCAAATGTGTCTGTTGAAGACATTGTTGCAGATTATGAGAACTATAAATATATTTCTGGTTCTGTAAGGACCAACAACAGAATTCAACAGCATGGGTGAATCTGCCCCTATACCCTTAAATAGGGTACTGTTTGAGTGGACAGAGTGGTTTTTCCAAAACCATAGGTCCATAAGTTCTATTACTTCTGTGTAGCATATTTGGAGTTTTTGCACGAGGATGCCCTCCAGATACGAGTATGAATTGTGTTGTTGCATGGCATCTGTTTTGTGAGAGTTCCTCAAGTTTGGCTTCATGGGGAGATCAGACTGGCTTTACATTTCATTGTGAAAATGTGGAAATACTATGTAGGAAGTATTAACACCTACCTTCCCCCGAGCGATGGCAGGTCAACAGATTTGCCCATGATGAGGTACGACTTGTCTTTTACCAGTCCTAAATGATTTCTGCAACTGGGACGAGCCAGAAATTTTCTCACTTTCCCCTCAACATCCTCATCAGTACCTACAGGACAGAAAAGCATTTAGGAAACACTTCTACTGCAATGTATGTAGCCTACTGTATTGGAGCATTATTGGAAAGGACAATTGCATTAACAAGAATCAGACATTTCATGATCAGTGGAGAACCATGGAGGGAATAATGAACCGTACCTTGTTTTAGCACCTCCTCCACCTTCAAGTCATAGATGTCAGAGTCTTTTTTCAAATCCATCCCCACCACTCTGACTTTATAAACTGTCAGACATATTATATTATCATCTCCATGTAGAACAATAAGGCTCAGGTCAAACATTTTTATTGCATTTGTACAAAGGTTAAGAGTAATATGTCATCCAAAACTGTGATCATTTATTTACTCAAGTTGTCTTTTTTTTTTTTTTTGCTGAGCAAAACAACATTTATGTGCAGAACTTCTATTGCATCCCAACAGGACAATGGGGCATTAAGGTAGAAAAAAATAAGTAAGTAATGAATCTCTGGAAGTATGAAAGTCATGAACATGAATTAACACACAGGACTGAACGTGTTTACCATAATCCATGTCAGATTCACAGGCTTTGGTGAAACGCTCATCATCTCCAATATGGTTTTTCTTCTGGTAACTACAGTTTTCTGAGAGAAGTTAATAATGTTCATACACGCAGGGAACCAAACTAAATGATTTATTATATAAACTATTTTTTGTGGCTGATGATACCTTCTGCACACTGGCACAGGTCTCCTTTACACAGTCTGTATAGAGCGCCATCTTCCCTCTCAGGGTGGAAAAACTTTGTACAGCGTTTATCTAAAAAAAACACACAAAACAGACATGGATCACATACACATGATTCATCAAATGCAAATGAATTAATCAAATTAATCTTAATTTTTGTTGTTGTTTTTTTTTTGTTTGTTTGTTTTTGTTTGTTTTCCTGAAATATGTTACTTCATCATCTATTCCAACTTATGAACTTATGTACACCAACTTCCGACTTATGCAACGCAATTAACGTCAAGCACACAAAACATGCACAAAAAGTTCACGTTTGGACTGATGACGAATGAGAGTTACGCAAGCCCAAGGTTTTTGGTATAGCACATTTCACACGGGGCGCTAGTTCGTCTTTTAATTAATCTGGTTAGGCATGTTGTTTATAATACATGCCACCTTATTTACGTTGGTTTTACACTTGTATTTATCATTTCTTTTCTGTATAGCATTATTTTGAATTATTATTTTTGGTCCCCATGAGGAAACAAGTGTATAAATCATACATCTAAAATCTAAAACTACAGACAGTTTTGTGTGAATGGTAAGTTTAGGGGTAAGGGGACTGATAATACAGTTTGTACAGCAGAAAAACCATTACGTCTATGGAATGTCCCCACAAACAATGGAAACCTGTATGTGTGTGTGCGTGTGTGTGTTTGCGCACATGTGCCAGTAGCTCACCTGGTGAGTAATATTCATATATTGTGACTGCAGCAGGTTGTAGCAGACCCACATCAAGCATCTTGTGCATTCTGAAAGCAATTCTTTGTGACTCTCTATGCAAAACCTTACAAAACAGAAACCAAAGAAAAAGTTTGATTACATGTCATATTGCACACTGGAAATGGTCCATGCTAACACATGCACAAGCAACAAGTAATTAGAAAAAAAAAACTGTTGCATATCTGACAGAAAACAAAATAAAATGTATTATTTTTTACATAATTTGTTATAATTTGTTACAGCCTATGGTTATATGTTATATATGTACTTTCTCTTGTGCTTATATATATATATATATATATATATATATATATTAAAGATGTTTACAGCATCATTGGGATTCACAGTTTGTTGAAATACCTTATCTAAGTATAGGATGAGGGATCCTCGCTCTGAGAGCACTTTGTCCATCTCAAATTTTTGAATGTATCTTTCCTTTCCTGTGGACAACTGAAAAACAGTTACAAATTTAATAAAAATGAGTTAAATTCAGCCTCTACAGGCTGAACCTCTACAGAACAGTGTTGTTATTTAGTGAAAGTCAGTTGTATGTTGATTCAATTCAGTTTAATAACAGTGCTGATGTTGCAGTTAGTGACATTATCAACTCAGTTATTTTCTTTCAAAGTTTGTTTGATGGACTCAGCAGAACTTAACTGAACTTAACAGGTTGACGTAATGCTAAAGAGCTGCACTAGCTATAGCTGTGTTTAGATTAGCACAGCTACTGTAGTGACGTCAGAGTATTTTTAATAGACATTGTCAAATCATTTCAGACATATTATCATATTATCAGGTTTGCTAGTTTGTTAGTTTATCATCACAATACCTCTTCCAGATCTCTGCTATCCACAGTAAATCCCGTCGGTATACCAATATCCAGAATAGTCATGGTGGCATCACTTTTATCACTTCTGTAGCTGTGAAGATGGAGATCAAGAGCAGATTTTATTAACAGGTCTTGTAGGCTTTGGAGGTTTGCTTCATCTACACAGTCTGCTTTTGAGGCGGTTTTCACACTAGAGCTTTTGGTGTGAACCAAAGTCCTTTTGATCTCAGAATTGTTAGTAACACAGAGCTGTTTGTCTCTGAATAAACGCAAGTCTTTGTAATGCAAGTCAGAATAAAGAATAAATAGGCTCTGACCAATTAAACAAACCAAGTGTGAAAACAGCCATAATAAGCACATGCTGATAAATTAAAAACAAATGGTTTCTAGGCATAACAATAAACTAATTAGAACAGATGTTCACATACTAGAAATCCATAATCAGCACGTAAGATTCAATGGGTCCAGGTTTTGCTAAAGGAAAAAAAATAAATAAATAAATAATGATAATAATAATACTTAAAACCAACAACCGACACATAATGAAGTGTTTTGGAGGTTTTATTTTAGCTCTGAATGTATCCCACAGAAAGGGCATGGAATCTTACTCTCAGGGGTTTTCTCCATTTTAACAGTCAGACCAAAGTATGTACAGTCAGACTTCTTCTCAAGAGGTCTGGCGTAGTACAGCATTAGAACCTGAAAATAGCATCACGTCTCAGATTAGATTTAATCTTGCCGTTGACTGTATAAACACTCATGAACACTCACTGAGAGAGTGGCTGTTCCAGTTCCTCTAGCAGTTACATTGAACTCCTCATTGATGTCCACCTGTTGAGTGAACGCAGATGTACTCGAGTCACCAGAATAATCAAATCCATGAAGTAATAGAGATACCTGAAGACTTTATTGCTCAAACAGTACTGATGTAGACTCCTCACCCTTTGTGACCGTGTAAGATGCATATTGTCTCTTTTGAAAGTCCATCTGAAAGGTCTGCTTCTTCCTGTCATGGACAGCTCTACCTCCAGATTGATGTTTTGTTGTTCCTTCACCTGTGTGTGATACTCTGCCACGGCCTGGAACACCATGATGGTCGCCTAGAAAAGACCAGTGTTGGAAATGAACTTTCAGTGGGAGGTTTCCAGCAGCCAAACACAAACATTCTGTCCTCATTTACTTCAATTTTTCTGGACTGTTTTAATGGTTAAATTAAATTGAAGTAAAGAAGAAGGAAAGGAAATGAAATTGATGATAAATAGTTTAACAAGAAATTAATATTAATAGGTCCCTATGAGATGCTTGCTTTCTTATTTATTTTGTTGTCTGTTCTTTTTTTTTTTTTTTCTTGATTTATGTTTTAATGCAAATTTTCAAATCAAATCAGAAATTTTGATAATGAAATAAAGCCCAAATGTAATCAAATGAAAATGTAACAGTTACTTTAATTTTTTTGCCAAACAAAGTGCTGTACAACAGACTGTACAACAACTGTTGAAATTAGGGATGCACCGATACTGGGCTCCTGTACTCGTACTCGTACTCGTTAAAATGCCCCGATACCTAAGGCCGATACCACACATCATGTGACAAGTGCGTATTCAGGCAAAGAAACACGGACAACAGACAGGAGAATGGAGTCATTAGAGATTAAGGATGTCTACGAAGTATATGTATGCAAATAATGTAATGTTAAACATTCAGTATCAACGTTTGTATAGCTGATGCTCGCAAGCTGAAAGGCAAAGCCCGCCCCAGCAGGCACACAACGTCATAAGACGCTGATATTTGGTTAAATTTTGGTTGCGACATCGGCTGACCAAAATTCAATGTAAATTCAACGTTTAATGTCAACGTTAAATTGATGTCCAATACCAATGTCAGCTGACGTTGATATTTTGTTGTTTTTAGGTTGTGTAACCAAAATCCAACATTAAGTCAGCCTCAAACTGACGTCAAATACTGACGTCAAGCGATTTTCATTCTCAACCAAAATGCAACGTCTGTCCGACATCATGTCCAACGTCAACCTGACGTTATATAGACGTCCAGTGCCTGCTGGGGCAGAATGGATTGAGCGCTTGGCGGCGAAGATGCATGGCTTGTCGAGTTAAGATTCCACCTTGACATCACTGGAAAGTTTGTAGTTTAGTCGGATATGTCAAAAACAAGTAAGTAAAGCAATGCACAAGTTATTTAACGGTAGAGAGAGAGAGCGCGACAAAGAGAAAGAGAGCGCGCACTTTTGTTATGTGATCTTTATGGATGTTCGCATATGTAGCACACGCATCTTTTGGATTAAAACAAATTCGTAAATATGAAACAAAATTTATAGGGGCATTTACTATAAACATTTATCTTCAACTTTAAGCAGACACGACTGTACGACGAAAGTGATCACTAGCAGTCTGTGTGAAATGCGCTAGGCTGTACTGTACTTGAGCGCGTTGTGCATGTTTTGCTGGCTTCATGAGTGTTTCTGCATTATTTGAGTCTCTTTAGATTATAGCCCAAATTGCAGCATGTTTCAGATAAAAAAAAACACGATTTATATTTCTGAAAATATCAGAGGTAGGAGATTCATAACGAGTGGTTCCCTGCATTATTACAACAAAACGCGTGATTACAGTACTGAGTTGCTGCAATGGAGCAGTTTAATGCTATTAAATTAAAGATGATGTACCATAGAGCAAAAAAAAAACAAAAAAAAAAAATGGAACAGTGAAAGTAATAAAACACATTTTAATGGGCATAATTAAGTGTAAAAAATAACTAAAGGATATATAGTCAAACTAAAAATTATTCAGACACCAGATATACACCACCTAATTTTTGATATTGATATATATATATATATATATATATATATATTTTTTTTTTACCTATTAGTACTTTTAGAAGTACATTCTACTGTACAATAGCAATAATGTTTTGTCAAAATTTCTTCAAGGTAAACCAGACTTTTATTTTGACAGGTTTTCATGAAGACCTTTGAGTTTCTGTGTGTGTAAGTGATTTGAGGATGCTGGTGAAGTGACTTTCAGAGCAGCTCTAAAGATGTAGCTCATGTTTTCTTTTTGTAACTGCAGAACTGAGAACCTGAGAAACCCAATCACAACTTAAACGGCATCAAGCAACCAAACCATCAAGACTTTTATCTGAGACGGCTTCCAGACACTTGTTCATTATTGTTGTAGTGTGACAAAAATTATGCTAGATTGATGTGCGCATGCCCAGTATCCACAGCTGTCTACCTCTAGCCTTAACCGAAACTCGAGAGATTGTTGATTTGAATTTGAGCACTTGTCATATTCATATTCATAAGTTCAAATTTACACTCACAGCTTTGATGTGAAAAGCTGATTTCGATTTCCACACAAACAATAATAAAAAACACCTGTTTTTCGAAGTCGAAGTTGCAGATTATTAGTTACAAATGTGTAAAATGACACTCACACGGCCTAAGAGGTGCACAGAACAGTGCAGACTTTATGTTTAAATAGAACCTCTGCTTTAAATAGTCTAGCTTATATTTTCCATCATTTCAGGTTATATATTAATAATATTATTAGTGTACCTGTGTGCTGCCAGACAGTCCATAGTGAGTCTGTTGTCTTTTCAGCCAGTGCACTGCCTCTCCTGCTTTATCAAAGTCTTTGGCCTTCACGAGTGCCAGCACAGCATACGCCGTCGCCTCTAGTGAGTGATACTGCTGTCCAGGTACAGTCCAGGACCGACCGGCTGTTTCAAACACAACACACAACACACTGCATTAATGTTACTGGTACCAACAAGCAGCTATTATTTCATAATTTCTACTTGGCTTTGTTTTATTGTTCTGTGATGTATAAAGTGAAACACTTTTTGTTGACATGTTGATGTGAGTGACCTTGTCGGTGAATGGAGTGTCTCATCAAGATGTCTATATCAAGTTTGTCAGCATTGGCCATGGCGTAGGACGTCATTGCAACAGCGTAAGGATTGGTCAGTTGAGGAAGTCGACCTTCCAAGAAGGAAACAGCCTTCCTCATGCTTTCATGCAGAGTCTATAAAAGTGTGTGTG
The DNA here is from genome assembly GCA_012976165.1 of Labeo catla. NCBI lineage: Eukaryota > Metazoa > Chordata > Actinopteri > Cypriniformes > Cyprinidae > Labeo > Labeo catla. The sequence goes on along the minus strand of VONZ01001596.1, from coordinate 9,870 downwards.
AAACGTAAAAGTAAGTTCTTAAATCTACGTCACACAGAATGCACCTCAGTCAACTCAGTTCAAGCAATAGTTCACTGAAAACATGGAACCTACCAAAAGAAGGTGGGGCCCAAGAAGGTGTGTGTGTGTGTGAGGGGAGGGGGGTCTATAAAGTCTGTAAGATTATACATTTTACATGCTAGTTTACATTTTAATATTAAAAACAATATTAATAGTATAGTTATTAGTTAAAAATGTTTTATTTAATTTTATAAATGAGTCAATTTATAAATGTCTATAATGTTATAAATAAGTCTGGGCTTCGGGACAATTTTCAGGTCATAGTTCAGATGGGGGCCGGGCTTCAGGCCTGTTTCAGGCTTCTCCTTATTTTTTATATTTTATACACACACCAATTATGGTGATGAAAACAAATTTCTACACTGGTGGAAACAACACGAGACTTCAGTTTCGCTTTCACTTTCCAGACCAAAAGAGTTTAGTGTCTCCGCCAACAGCAGCAAATCAGCGCAGCCGCGTTCAAGCGCATGCAATAGGCTGACACTTGCCACAAAGCACCGGCAAAAGTAATTACAATGAATGTGTCGGGGGAGGTATTAAGGAGATATTTGAATTATTTATTAATAAACCAGTGTTTTCTGAGTCTGTGTCGCAAGGATGAAGTTGCGGATCCTGACTCACCATCTCCTCTTGGACGTGCCTTTAGAGTAATGCATCTTTACAGATTACATATTGAAAGAGTTTTTTGTATATGTGAAAGAGTATTTGTTTTATTTCGTTAAGTAATAATTTTAAGCTTTCTATAGATATATGTATCATGTCTGTGAGGTATGCATTCGCTGGGTTTTGGTTAATTTTTGTCAAGCGCTCCTGTTGAGGCAGCAGAAAGTGCATCATGTTTGTTTTCTTTATTTAATAAAAGCACCATTTGCAACGTTTTGTTGATATTGTGAGTGCATACAAATAAAAGTAGACCCTTAACAGTTCCGAATTATGCATTACTCTTACCTTTATGAGCAAAAATGACGGAATATTTTAAACTCTTTCCAAAGAAATGCAAGTGATCGCGCTGGCGCCTCCATGTCCTGCAATGAGGCTTTACCTTCCACTCTCTGCACAAAGGACTGGATATGCGCCTAATAGCGCACATTTATCTAACCTAGCGTAACATTGAAACTAACACTGTTTTATACTTGAACTCTTTTAGGAGAGTCGTTATGATTTGAGAAGACAAAATTGATGTGTCAGATCAGTCCTCCGCTGGCCGCTTGGTCCTTACTTTAAAAACAAAAACTTAGCCTATATTTAATAAACAAAAATGCTCCAAACGTTTTTTCTAAATTGACTTAACAAAAGAATGAAACGAAATATAATCGCTTTGCCATTACATACAAAACTGAACTATTTCAATATGAAACAGTTTAAGCTGTTTTGGAAGAAGGAGGAAAAAAGACGGGCTCGGGTTGGACTCGGGCCGATAATTCTGATAATCTGTCGGACAACGGCCGGGCTAGGGCCTAAGCGTCTCGGGCCAGGGCCGGGCAAGGGCATATATAGGAGGCCCGCGCAGGGCTCTAATGAATATATATCCAATACTTTAGTTATTATTTAATGTTTGTTTAACACAGAAATGTAGCCTATATCGTGCATCCTGCTGGTGAAGCTTGTTCAAACATAAATCTTAACTTACATGACCAGAGCTCCCTCTGGATCAGTGGTTGCGTGAAAGCAGTTAAATATTCCGATGTGATTGCGATTTCAAAGATTTTATCCACAACTTTCAGGGGAGCGCTACTGTAAAAAAGAATGTGGGTACAACTTCCGGTGAGGCGGCGGACGTATACACCAGTGGTTTGTGTGCTAATTAGCGAAGAGGCTAAGTGTTTTTTTGGACCATTGTTTACTTTGTAAATATGCACACCTTTATGAGAGATGTCATTACGTTCTTAGGGAAAACATATGCTCTTCGAATTTGTGTTTCCACATCATTAGCAAGTTTTGATTGCTAGTTTTGATTACCTGTCAACTAGTGAAATGACATTTGATCCGAGACATCAAAGCTTGTGTTAGAGGGCATGCCAGATGAAGCCTCGATTCGAGGCTTGTTAATGTAGAAATCCCTTTCGTCGAAGCCTCACTTTCTGTCCAGTCATGTGCGCGATTCACTTTGCGTGTCCTAATGTTCGACCCCACAGATCTTACTTTGTGAGTACATTTTCATTGGGACCCATTTAATAATTACATTTTTAAATACCTAGTCATACAAGTAACATGAAGAATACAAATAAAAATAAAAAATAAATATTTGCCATATGCAATTAATATATATGTACATTATTCTTCTATTACATCATATTGATATTTGTATTGGCATGTAATGGCACAGTTCAAAATTAATTTAACAGAGTCAGAAATTCAATAAACAAACACGATTAGGCTTTTATTTGTGCATATAATATATGAATCGATCGATGTAAATTGTGGTGAATGCGTCTTCCGACGGAGCTTACAGGCTTTTGGCTGCTTTATATCTTAATAACCACCACATCGCTGTCTTCAGCACTCTCGAAGCTTTGAATCTTTTACCGAAACAGAAAGTTTCGGTGCTTTACGAAGCTTCATTTGCCCGTCACTCCTGTCAGTTTTTGAATGAATGAGTGTCACGTTCCGCTTGTTTACTTTGAACCGGAAGACGTTCCCACTTTTGACGCAAGGCCTCATGGGGCGTAGGAAACTTGTGGATAGACATGGTGAAATTATTATCATATAGCAATAAGATTGTGTGTGTTTGAATAGAGATCGCGATCTTTTAATGAATAATCCATGTTGCAAAGGGCTCTTTATTCAGTCACTCTTAGGTAATAGAAATATATTCTTATGGTTTTCTTACTGATTGTTGGATTATTCAATGACTATGGACTGTTACTGCCCCCTTGAGGAAATACGGAGTATGTTAGAATGTGATGAAAGTGCGTTATAGGAATTGTCAGTTGTTGCTACGAATCCATAGAATGCGGAGCGCAGGAGAGTTTTCCTCATTTTTAAAGAGTGGTGTTATTTAATCGTGTGCGTGCATCTAAAAGTAAGTTTCTATGTTTATTGATCATACTTAGCGTGTTGTTTATGGGTTATCATCTTAATTATGCTTCGTGAGTTACGGCCGATCAACCTGCGTGTACATATTACATGTTGCATGATTATTATTGTTTATACTGTTCTTTCTTCTTGTTTATATGAAACGGACGTATATTTCTTATTTGTTATGTGTATTGAAAGAGTATTTAGACGGCACTGTTGAATACGTTAAGAAATGCTTAGTCTTTCTGGTATGCACGAGCTACTCTGTGCGACGCCATAAGTGCAAACGGCCGGGGATTCGAATCCCGGTCTGACCAAGTTGAATAATTTATGGATAAGGTGTTGAAAGTGAAAAATATTACTTCCGATAGGTTCTAATGTCTTTCTAACTATTAATATTGTTCATTTTTGCTATTGTTTATTGTATTGATATGCTATGGTGAATGTTAAGTATTGATGCATACTATTGTTTTCTACTTGTTTGTAGAACCACTCAAACACCCACATGTTTGCATATGCTAATGCAAATAAATCTTCTGTGAAGGAAGAAGCATCTTCGTTGCATTTTGACCAGACGTACCACAGTGATTAATTCAACCTGAACCACATTAATAACTACAGTACAATCCATAGGAGTCTATAGCTATATGTATTTTTGTATGCCATAATTTGTACCAGACCTCAAAAGTTACCCGGGCCCAGGCCCAGGCCCAGGCCCCACCCTGCTTCCGCGATCTATGACTGAAAATGAAAATTCTGTCATTATTTACTTACCTTCATGATGTTCCAAAGCTGTATGAGTTTCTTTCTTCTGTTGCACATAAAAGCAGATATTTTGAAGAATGCTGGCAACAAACTGTTGATAGACTCCATTACATCCATAGTATGGAGAGCAGAAAGTGTTTGGTTTCCCAGATTCTTCAAAATATCTTCTTTTATGTTCAGCAGAAGAAATAAATTGATACAGGTTTGAAACAACTTAAGTGGTGACAGAATTTTCAGTTTGCAAAATATATACAATGAGCATGTACATCATGAATTCACCTTCCAAACCACATTTTTGTCTTACCCTGAATCACTACGCTACACTTATATTAAGTGTTTATATTTGGACTATTGTATCCTGGTATGGCCGCTGCGGAGTAACACATACATGCGTAAATCGCCATAGACATAAACGTAGAGAAGTAGCTCTGGTTAGAATGTTCTTCCGCGGGATGCGTGCAGTTCTGTTTATTAACCGCTAGAGCGCCAACATTTACATAGTGCTGCATTAAATGTTGAATGTTCATGTTGTCACCTGAATGCTTGGACAAACTATCATGAGGGTCCATAAATGATACAGTCAAATAGCAGAAAAAAAAGTTTTAGATAGTAATGAGATCAAAGATCATTTGTTTGCCTCATCTCTTTGGCCACATACTGACTGCAAAGTTATGAGTGATTTACAGAAGGAGCAAATAAACCTGCATGTTGTAATAAAATAAAATAAAATTAAATAAAAAAACAAGTTCACTTACACCAATTGATCCAGCACAGATTTCTCTGCTCTCTTGCATGGCGATCAGGACAAAAGCTGTCAGAGACGCATCGGCATCTTTGCCCTGTACGTCACCCTGGAATAAAGCACAAATAAACAGAACGGAATATAACAAAAACAGTCAGTTTGTATGTGTGTTTTACAAATTTAATAGCAGTTTGTGGATTCATTTCTTTGTGGCTAATATTTCTAATATTTTAATTCTGCTGTCTGACGTTGTGCAATACCTTTGTATTTAAAACTAAACAGCTCAATTTACATGTAGCTCCAGAAACTGTTACATTCACGTCCACAGTCACTGCACTGCATTGTTGGATTTTGTTTGTGCTGTAGTTTGTGTTAAAGATTATTTAATGCATTAGTGCTGGGAACCACAGTAAAAATAAATCACTGGTTCTGGTTTATTGCATCCTTCTTTGTGAGCACAGATTCAACAACATTCAACTTACAACCATCTCTCTATGAACTACAGCTGTATCTTCTTTAAAGGAGCCGTTCGGCAGTTGTTTGTGGAGATTCAGCCACCTGAGGGCGCTGCAAATCACATTATCATCTACATTTGTGAAGTCGCTGGACATGGCAAAGACTTTGGCCACATATGCCGTCAACCTTTAACAGACAAACACAAGAGCAGAAATAAGTCAAATTTAAAGCATATTATAATTATTATTACTACACTACTTCTATTTAACTCAACTTAATTTTTATGTATTCAACATAGTAGTAAATGTTAATGTATTGGACATATTAATAAATGTTTATTTCCAACCTCATCTTGGGTTCATTTTAAGCAAGAAATGCAGTCATTGTTAAGTATTAGTTAGTGAATAGTAAATAAAACTACCCAGATGGCTGTGTTAAACATTTAACCCAACTGCTAAGTCAAAACAATCCAATCACTGGGGTTTTCCATATTTCACCCAGTGATTGGGTTGCTTTTAACAAAGCATTTTTTTTTACAGTGTATTAAAATACTAATAATACTTTTGAAAATGTAATTTAGAAGAAACAAGGCGTGAAAGAGAAAAACAAGTTTATTTCCTCATGGCATCATAATGACTTTACCATGTGCTGCTCGGCCTCTGTATCCATGGACCGTAGGATCCATCAGATTTTCGGTAACTTAGCTCCCGCTGATAACCTTAATACAAATAAAGAACAAAGAAGATTTATTTATTATCTATATATACACAGAGCATCTTTGAGAGTACTTCATTCAATTTATTCCAAATCATAGTCAGATTCTTTATATCTGTTGTGTCCTGCAGACCTGTGTTGATATGTTTGATGGCTTCATTACGGCGCTCAATGCCAACAGCCTCCCACTGATTGGTGCGGTCCAGATAATGAGTGGCAATGAGAGGAAGAGTCATACGGATCATGATCTGCTCTCCATTACCACTGGGTTGGATAATAAGGCGACCCATGAAGTCTCCACTGATGGCCTGCTCGACTGTCTGACTGATCTCTTCACCTGGAGGAATGAAAGAGGGAATGCGGGTGGAGAATTTAGAATTCTGATTTATACTATTTTTACTGATATAACACTATTATACTGTTAAAAAAAAAAAAAAAACTTATTTTCTTAAACCAATTAAATTAAGCCTTTTCATTCCCATTCAAAATCTTTTGCAAATAATAAGCAGACTGATTTCAGTGAAAAATATCAAAGACCTTGAACACTACCACACTGAGCACAGGTGCCCCACAAGGCACTGAACAAACAGTGGGCTGAACAAACAACCTGCAGAAACACACTCTTCTTTCTATATGCACCAGACACTTTCGTATAAACACTTCATGTTACATGGACTCAATAAGATAACGCAAATGTTTAATGCACTACGAATCATATTGCACTACTTGCTTTTTAACCTTAAATACATCTTTTGCACAATATCTTGCACAATATTGTACAGTATGATGTAAAGTACTTGTATAGCCTGTCTTAGGTTATGTGTATAGTCTAGTCAGCTATTTATAGTATATGTATATTTAGATTAACATGTCAGTAAATTAGCTATGTATAGGTTTAAAATTTGCTCTTACGTCCAGTGTTGTATGTTTATATTTATGTTTATTTATGTAGCACCGTGGTCCTGTGAGACATAAGATTTAAATGGTGTTTGTTTTGGACTTTTGAGTCTTGGCTTTGAGCCTAGTGTTCTTTTCACTATAATGGTGACTTCAAACAAAACAATTCAATCAAAATAAATATATAAATAAATTTTATATTGGATTATTATTTGCAGTAAAAATGAATTTAAATGGAAAAACATGCCTGAAACATTTGAAAAAAAAAAAAATTACAATTGAATTAAAACAATTAAAATAAAATATTTATTTATATGGTTGGCCAATTTAGGTTACATGAACTTTGGGGTTAAAAAATTTTGAACTGTAAATTCATATTACTAAATATGTAATATATTTAAAATAAAGTAAATACTTAAAACTTACTGAACATACTTAATATTCTTTATATTAAGTAAATTCTTATTCATATAAACTCTACTTAATATAAGTAAATTTAACTAAGTCAGTGGAAACTGATAATTCAAAAATGAAAACTGAATTACAGGGAACTTTTGTACTGAAATCTTTAAAAAGTATGTTAATACAACTCAAAAAGTGGAGTGATTTATTTATTTATTTATTTTTTATTGTTTTTGCAACATGTATGCAATATTATATGTTACTCATAGGTTTTGTATCTGGAAATTATTTTAAACATGGAAGGAAATTCCAAATATTAGTCCAGAACTTTGTAGTGATCACAATACATTTGGGTTCATTTACTCTGGTTTGTAAAAAGCATCCTCAGTGCATTTTATCCAGATGTGCCACAGTAACTGCAATGTTACAAACCAGCCCCAACAAGTACTGTGATAGAGTCTTCAGACAAGTACTGTGAAATTTGTTGTGGACAGGGAGAAATATACAGATGTAATCATGTGATTGTAGATATAGGTTTCTTCTCTATTGAAACAAAATGTGCATACAACTTAACTTACAGGAAATAATCATGACACATTCATACAAACAACTTTTTTCTTACCAGTAATTGTGATGTACATGTTAGCAGGTGTGTCTGGAACCCGATCAGCTGGTATGTCAGATTTAAAAACTAAAGGTTTTTCCCCTGATTCATTTGGGATGAGAAACAGAGGAACAGCAAGATGAAGTCACGTGCTGATCAAATTTTATATAGTTTTGATGAGTAATGAGCAAGAGCAGGCTGACTGTGATCTCTAGATTGGCTGAAACTATTATGATATTCATAGAATATCATAAAGTATAATATGTGTCATCTTACATAACTGAAGTATAACACAGTAAATCTCACCATTCTTAGCAGGATTGAGCTCCACATTTTCTCTTTGTAATGGAATCAGCACACCCTCAGACTGAAAGAGAAAGACAGTGTCAACTACCTGTGATGCTTTAGTTTATCTATTCCAAATATGACAAACATCTATTGATGAATATATTAACAAATAACCAATCAAATGAAACGAATGTCAAAAGTGACAGTCACTGATTTCCACAAGACGTACCACCACCTCCAGCGTCTTTTTCACTCCATCAATCCAGTAATCATCATATGCTGAAGCTTTCACCTCAATCATGTGTTTTCCCAGAGTCATGGGAATAATCACATATGAAACAACTATGCTGGAGTCTTTGTCAATGTTTACTATCATTCTGTATTTGCCTTTCTTACTGGCAGAGCTGCAAACATCTTCTGTCTCCATGAACTCCACACGCACCTGGTGGAAACAGGAGAACGAGAGTCAAATTGCTTAGGAAACCTCTTTCAAAATAAATCCAACATGAAATGTGTGTTGATTGAGGATATTTCTGTTTTAGCACAAGACAGTAGCCTACACTTTTCTTTCATTTTAGTCATGTGCAGCTCAAATGATTCTCCTCAGGACTCATGCATATTGTCATTAAAAAAAAGGTTACTACAATGCACATGGCTTTTATGTACATAAAAGAAAATAAACAAATTTTAAAATATCAAATCAGATCTACCTTCTGCCTCTTTGGCGTGTAGTTGTGAATAATGGCCTTGATTTCCAGCTGTTCACCACGCACAGCTAAATAAGGCATCTTTAGGTCAATTGAAAATCTATTATAAATGACTATCTCCTCAGGTTTTGCCACACATATGCCTTTGAAAAGGAACACAGACACACAGAAGGATTTAAAGCAATTAATTCTGGATGATGAAATTTTTCAGACCATTTATTCTGCATTTGTTGCTTCACTTTACCAAGAGTGGGTGACAGACTGACAGCCAAGATCTGCCTGGTAGTAACAGAGTCTTTCAGGAAGAGTACTTTTTCTATGGTTGGTGTTTGACTGAAATATAAGGAAAATACAAGAAAACATGAGAACTGTTGAAGTACTTGATGGTTGTTTACTATCAGACTGCTCACGTCACTTCGATAATTTTCTGCAAGTAGTTATGAGTTAAATGGAGCTCAACTCACAGCTTTTGTTTAAAAGTTTCCTACTCACCAGTTCTCACAAAGCTCAATGTCCTCCCAAAGCCAACTCTCAGGGAACTGCGTACGTGACACAATCTCTTCAGAATCTGTATAATAGTTGTCTTCATCATCTGTTTTGAGTTTCAACAAAAACAAATCATTAATCTCTCTGGGATCTGAATTTATTACCATTATTGCATTCCAAATTTCCGTTTAGTCTCAGCGTTATCATTGTTATTTTTCTAAACTTGTTTTGTGTCTTTTATCTATTTGTTTTTTTTTTTTTTTTATATATAACATTGTTTCTTAACTCATAAATGTAAATAATGCTAAGGTGAAGCCACATAAGAGCTGACCTACCGAAATTTATCCTAACTTGTCAGAATATAGTCATGGTTTGGATACAACACGAAAAATTGCATTATTTCAGTGTTCACCTCACAACATAATCGTTCCAGTTTTGTAACTTTTTTCCAGAGTGAATATCTGTCATGTCAGACACAAATAGCAGAGACATCATAGCTGGATCATTACTAGCAAACTCTGACAATCATCAAGATGATGTTAACTTTATTCCAACAAAACACAATGATAGAAGAACAGCCTATCTAACAGCAGAGGTGAACTGTAAAAACATGTTTAATATTTAAAAGGGTTGAATCATAAGAGCTTTTTCTCACCCAGTGATCGCCGTCGTCTCTTTGAAAGGAAGGGACACTCCAGTGCTAGAGAAAAATCTTTATCTTTAAAATCTTA